>VDFB02362877.1:0-85250 GCA_007258455.2 Sequoia sempervirens | reverse complement strand
GTTCTTTCACTCATTTTCATCCAAGACTTTTGTGAGAGCATTCAATAGCAATTCATGAAGCATTTGGAGCCATCATCAAGATTAAAGCATCATGTCAAAGATATTCTTGCATCATGTGTGTTTTTGAGCTAACATTTGTGATGTAGGGTTTTGATTCAAGCAAGTAATTCAAGTCAAGATCTATCAAGCATTCACTCAATTCAAGATCTAGATTCAAGCTAGCCATCTCACACAAGTCTGTATATTTCATAACAAGGGTTTGGTGAGCTGCAACATAGAACTTTGTTCATTCATCATTTCCCTCCTTTATTTCATTTCATTCCAAGGTTTAATTACCAATAAGGGTTTTGACCAAGGAAAACCCCCATTTACTAACAATCAACAATTTTTTCCTCTCTTGTGTGTTTGTGTTTGTAGATTTAGGTTGAATATCATTTGAAGTGCAAAGTTGTAAAGTTGTATTGCAAAGTTGTCATCTTCATAGAAAGTCACCTACAGGCCAAATATGGAGGTTTTAGAACCTGAGATCTGAGAAGAATGAAGTGAAAACATTGAAACTAAAGATCACCTTTCAAATTTACAAAAATTAGATTGGGACTAACTTGGCAGTAAGGGAGTCTTAGTCCTCCAAGCAGTGCTTTGCAGAGATTCTTTTGGATTCTGTTCTGACATCCAAAGATTCTACATCTACCCTAAAAAACAACATGACTAAGACAATAGTAAGGGTGTCTTAGTCCTCCCTATCATATTTTGACAAAATTTTTGCATTTGTAGAATCCTTATCACATTTCTAGACTTCCCAGGTACATACATCATAACTTGTTGTTGCTTAATTTTTTTATTTGCACTCATTATTTGGCTTGCATTGCTAGGTTTTGTGAGTTGAATGTCAAGTTGTCTTTTCCAATATTTTGCTTGGTGGTGAACCCCTTGAAGCCTAAATAACCTTCCTAGGTCTCCCTTGTTGAGAATTAACTCACCTTTGTCTTGATAGTCAATCCAATTTGGGATCCTAGGACATCCTTGAATGATAATTGGGGAATAGTGGTGTTCTATGACCTAGGTTATAAAGTACCCATTTTCCCATTGTTCAGCTCTATATGGAGGTCTGAGTGAGGAATAAGAGGAGGCACCAATATTAGAGGGTGATAGGGAGTCAGATGAAGAATCACATCATTCTCAACCAATAATTTATTTTCATGCACTTTTAAGGTAGGGGGTTTTAAAAAAAGAAAAAAGTATTAGTGATGATCGAATCAAGTAGTACTCATAATTTCATCAAAAAAAAGTTAAGGTATGTGCAGGATCATGATGGGCCAAAAAGTGGCAATATGATGGGTATGTGGCTGACGACTTTTTTTTTACCCAAAATTGATGAAACAAAAAGGGTTTTTAAAGGAGATTCTCAACTTTCCACCAATATATATTAAATTATGCTTTACTTTGAATTTAATAAGTAATTATTATTCATTTTCTATTTGAATTACAACTAAAGTCCTGATTGATAGGCTGATTGAAAAGCATCTATAGCTTTCAAACGCTATCACATTTTTTGAATCCAAAACATGCATCACATTCTATGCTTCACATACTATAGGATTAAAAAAATAAAAATTGACTTTCATGAAGTTTTGACCAAGTTACGATGGTTAGATATACGAGTTTTTATATTTTTAAAAAGTTGTAATAAACAATTCATAATTAATTATTTACTTGGAAATTTTTTTCAAAAAATATGCATCACATCAGGACATGAGTCCTCTACTTATAACTAAAATCTTATAAAAAAGTATTATCATTTTATTATGGTTAGGTGGTCGATAGACACCTACTCTATTTTTTCCAAATCTTGCTACCTACTTACATTGAAATTTCAAATTTTCACCAAATAGATTTTAAAAAAAAAAACCTAGTAGTTTAGAAACTACATTCAATTTGCTACAGATTCTATTCTTACGTACTTTTGAAATAATATAGATAACTTATTCAAATTTTTACATCAAGTTGCCTAACTCTGATTTTTCTAAATTTTTTGCCACTTAAGGGCCTATTTTTTCCATGATGACCCTGCACATACCCGTTAGCTACTTGTCTAAATTATTTTATATATCTAGCTCCAAAATGGTGCTATTGTTAGTTGTTCTAGAAAATGTTGTAGCATTAAATTATCCATGGGAGATTATCACCTTGATAGTATTTTGTATGCTATCTTGATGGGTGTGATAAATATTATTTTGGGAGTACAATGGCTTAATTCTTTGGGAACAATTAAGATTAATTTCCAAAATCTATTAATGAGATTTTAATTAGAAGGAAATATAGTAGAGCTAGGAGGGTTGAAGGCAAAGTCCCCACAAATGGTAAGCTCTCTTCAAATTTTGAAGTTTCTTAAGAAAGGAGTTATTGGATTTGTGGCCCAATTTTTTTCATTAGAATTCAATCAATATAATGCTCCCACCCATCTAAATTTAAAGCAATCATGGATCATCACTCAGTATTTTCTAGAGATATGCCTAAAGTAATTCCTCCTGAGAGATATCATGATCATGACATACAACTAGTTCCAGGGAGCCAACCACCCAACATTAGGCCCAATAGGTACCCATATATACAAAAAAGTGATATTGAAAATATTATGGAGGAGATGTTAGAGACAAGAATTATCAGGCATAGCCAAATTCCTTCCTCCTAGCCCATGGTGATGGTGCATAAGAAGGATGAAACTTTGTGCATGTACCAAAACTATAGAGTGATCAACTTGTACTCCATCAAAGATAAGATTTCTATTCTTGTCATTGATGATTTACTAGATGAGTTGAATGGAGCTATGTATTTTACAAAGCTATATATTAGATCAGGTTATCACCAAATTTAAATTTAGGAAGAAGATATTTCTAAGATAGCATTTAGGACCCATGAGGGTCAATGAGTTTTTGGTGATGCCATTTTTTCTTACCAATGCACCATCTATATTTCAAATTTTGATGAACTCCATATTTAAGAAATTCTTGAGGAAGTTTGTTTTAGTGTTTTGTGATAATATATTGATTTAAGCAAGATATGGGAAGAAAAAATGCAGCACGTAGATCAAGCATAACAATTTCTTGAATATCATCAACTCTATGCTAAGGAATCCAAGTGTTCTTTTGTTCTTGATGAGGTAGATTACTTGGGACAAATAGTTTTGCATGGAGTAAAGGTGGATCCTAACAAAATAAAGGCTATCATGGAATTTTCTATTCCCAAAACCATTAAGAAATTGATTTCTTGGGATTAAATGGATATTATAGAATATCTGTGAAGAATTATGGTTGTATAGCAGCACCCCTCACAACATTATTGAAGAAGGATTATTTTTATTGGAACAAGTCTACTAATACAACATTTGAGAGATTGAAGCACACTGTGTGTAGAACTCTAGTGCTTGCCACTTTAGACTTCACCAAGGATTTTATTTTGGAATGTGATACTTCAAGAAATGGTATAGGATTAGTTCTCATGCAGGAGGGTCAACCAATTTCTTTTGAGAGTCATCAATTATAAGGGTAAGAATCAACTCATACCTATTTATAAGAAGCAAATGATAGCCATTCTTCATGCAAGAAAATAATAGAGGCTTTATATAATGGGTAGACACTTCAAGGTTAAGACACATCCTGCTATCCTAAAATATTTTTTGAACAAACATTATCTTTAAGAGCAACAAAAATGGGTCAATAATGTGTTGGAATATGAACTTGAAATTGTATTTAAGAAAGAGAAGGAAAATTTTATAATAAACACACTTTATAGGAAGGATGAGAAAGATAAAGATTTATTGTGTGTCTTTTCAATATTACAAGAATATTGGGTTGTAGAAGACAAAGCAGAGTGGAAGAATGATGTTGCTACAAGTAATCTCATTCAATAATTATAGATTGATCCTAGTACTTCAGATAATTTTTATTGGAATGAAGATACTCTATGGTAATAAAGAGTGATTATATCTTTGTAATAATTCCACTCTTAAACACAAGATTCTCACGGGACCTCATGAGTCTCTAGTTGGTGGTCATTTAGGATTTTTGAAGACATATCATTGAGTCAAGAAAGGTTTTATGGGAAGGGATAAAAGGTGATGTTCAAAAATTTGTGGTTGAATTTTTGGTTTGTCAAAGAAGTAAAGGGGAGACAGTTAAGAAAATGGATCTCTTGCCAAACCTTGTTATTCCTAGCCAACATTGGGAAGAGGTATACATGGACTTCATCATAAGGCTTCCAAAATCTAAAGGTGATAATGTCATCACAAGAGTACTAGATTGCCTCACTAAATATGCACATTTCATTGCATTATCACATTGGAAAAAGATATTTTGGAGAATATACAAAGGATACAAGGAATACCTAAGGTTATCGTTAGTGATAGTGATCCTATCTTTACTAGTCACTTTTGGATATATTTATTCTCATGTGTGGGTACTCAATTGGGTCATAGTTCTTCATACCACCCTCAATATAATGGGAAAATTAAGGTTGTTAATAAGTCTTTGGAAGGATATCTATGTTGTTTCACTTTAGATAAACAATCTCAATGGGTAGATTGGCTACCACTAGTAGAATGGTGATTAAAAATTTATTTCATAGTTCATTAAAAATATCTACATTTATGGCACAATATGTGATGTAGTCACAGATGGGGGGTCTAGAAAGGACTTTCCAACCATACATCCTTGAGTCTAACACAACGGAAATAACACAATAAATGCTTAGTAAACAAGAATTATCATTGATTCAACTTATAGTATTACATGCATCACATGCCACATGTGTGGAATGATCAAGGGCTCACAAGCCCATCGTAGGGTATTACTAGACATTATAATTGTCACAATGCCTTATTATAGCCCAACAACTTGGAAAACTTGAGCTAACTATCAAACCTATTAAATTGCCTAAATTTCCCTCCAATGGATTGCAAAATAATATTAAATATGAACCTCTAGCTTCAATTATAATCCGTGTTGGCCTCAAGGGCTTACAAACCCCAATGCAAGATCAAATGTGCAGATTGGCCTTAGAATATGAGAAGATAGCCTATCGAGAGAGAAAAATGTGTTGTGGATCTCCAAGAAAGTTCCCTTGAACCTAAAATTCCTCATATGATGTTCCAATAAGCTATGCACATTTTGGAAATGATCTGTACAACAAACTTGAAATAGATAGGCCCAGAATGCTCCGAAAAATAATTGGCAGTGAACTTATGAGAGTGATAACTTTCTGTAAATGAATTCAAATCACCTAGAATTTGGATATGTTGAAGATGGCATCATGTAGAATCTAAATCTTGCTCCATGAGAAAAAAATGGTTTTTTTATACATACATATATGTGTATGTGAATATGTATGTGTATGTGTATGTATATGTATATGTATATAATTATCTATATATGTATGTATGTGTATATATCTATCTATATGTTGGATTTTGTGGTTGTCATTGATGTCAAAACTATTAGCATTATTGTATTGAAGGCTTTATATGTCGAGGATATTGAGAAATTTTTTAAAAGAAGAGTTGCACGTTGCCAGTGGAATAGTGAAGGTCATGAAGGTATTTTGTTCTGTATGTTGAAGATCAGCTATTGTGGACTAAAGGGTTTATTGTTGAGAGTATCTAGTTCATCTACTAGAAGTTTCAAAGGTCCATGTGAATAATTGGTCATGTTGTGTTCTGACAGTGTTTCTATGGTCTCTGTCAGTGTTCTTGATTGAAGTTTGTGTAATTATGGTAATCTTAGTTGTTGCAGATTCCTCTCTGTCAGTTCCTAGTGTTTGTGGTTGTTTCTAGATCATTCTCCATCATTGTTGTACATTTGTGTTGATCGGTGTGCTCATGGTCAAAGATTTTGCTTGTGCATGTTCGAGTTTTCATGTTCCTAGCTGACATGTTGGTGGTACCGTGTTGCGGATCCTTGGAGATTAAAATTTGAATGTTTGGAATGCTCATGAATATTGTTTTGGGTTGCATCATTGTATTGGCCGATGGTGTTTAATTCGCATTGAAAGTTTAACTGTTAAATTGGGCTGACATTGTAATTGTATTTTATTTTTCTGGCCGACTAAGTGGTTGATGTAATTCCATAATGCAGATATATATGAGTGATTGGTTGAGAAAAGTTTGTGTGTGTGTGGTGTGAGAGAAGCTAGAGATAGTGCAAGTGTGTGATTTAATTGATATATTCATTCGATTGCAGAGCAGAGTGAGAATGAAGAGTGAAGGAGTTTTTTTGTGCTTAACTGGAACTGTAACTAGGCTTGTGTATAAGCTATTTTCTTAGTTCATACCCACCGGATTTGATCCTATTTTGTATTGATGGTAAATGAGCCCCTATTGTATTTGAGCAGTGAGCTCTAGGTAGTGTGCCTGAATGCATGTGCATTCCCCTTACTATTTTCATTATACTTTTAACATGGTCTAATATTGTGGACTAACACCCACCGTGGTTTTTTCGCTAATAGGGTTTCCACATAAATTTTTTTTGGTGTTCTCTGTGTTTCTAATGTGTTGATTACTTATGGTTTACTATTCATTCATCAGATTTGAGATTAAAGTTAAGTAAAGATTAAATTTTTTAATATTCTATGACAACTGATTCACGCCCTGTCTTAGTTGTCTGTCCTTGTTTTTCCAACAATTGGAATCAGATCCAAGTTCCTCTAAAGAAGTTTAAAATATTGAGGTGGTCTGTGATGGCATCATAAAAAAAGGACAGTCATAGATTCGATGGAACAAACTACTTACTATGGAAAGATAGGATGGATTGTCATTTGAGGTGTATTGGTGAAACCTACTGGAAGATTACTAAGAATACATATGTTATTCCTCAGAATGGTCCTTCCACTACTGATGAGATTAAAGAGACTGAGAAAAATGTAAGGGCTATGGAATCTTTTTTGAGTGCTCTAACAGATTCAAAAATGACAAATGTGATAGGTCTGAAGACAACTCATGAGATTTGGATGAAGCTGGAAACTTTGTATGAAGGATATGTACATGTGAAGATGGCTAAGCTATAGAGTTTGAAAGGCAAGTATGAAAATTTGAAGATGGGTGAAGATGAAAATATTTCTTCCTTTATGCAGAGAGTAAATAAACTAGTGATGGGTATTAGATGTGTCGGTGGTACCCTAGAAGAGGAAGAAATTGTAGCTAAAGTGCTCAGATCATTGCCTCCCTCCTACAAAGCAAAGGCTCATGCTATTGAAGAAACCAAATCATTGACGAATATGACAAGAGATACACTGATTGGTAAACTTGTTGCCTTTGAATTGAGTGAATTTGGTGAATCTTTTCCCAAGACTGAAGCTACATTTAAGGCTGTTGTATCCAAAAGAAACAAGTAAAGCTATGATTTGGGGGAATCTTCTAGAAATTCATTCAAGTATGAAGAAGAAATGAAACAACTTGAAGATGAAGAAAGAGAAGTAGAAGAACTGGAGGCACTGTTTGTGAAGAAAGAAGGCAGAGGACAAGGTAAGTATAAAGGAGTGTTGTCTATTAAATGTTTTTCCTGCAGTAAAATAGGTCATTTTGCATCAAGATGTCCTGAAAGAGTTCCTATACCTAAGCCTAAAAGGTCTAGATTCCAAAAGAAATGTTACTATTCTGAAGAAGGAGTGACTGATGACGAGTCTGATAAAGATAATGGAAATGAAGATGAATGGGTTTTCATTGCTACCATTGAAAATAGTCCTATGGCTATTGAATCTGCTAAAGTTGGGAAAGCTCTTGCAGCCCGAATTGAAGATAAGGATGAGTGGGTTATTGAAAACAGATACTCACATCATATGACTGGTGAAAAAATCAAATTTGTAAGTCTAGAAAAATATGATGGCGGGGTTTTAAGATTTGGAGATAACAATGTTGGTGTGATTCGTGGTAGAGGATCTATTTGTCTTGGTGGTAAGCACAACATTGATGATGTTCTTTATGTTGAAGGTTGAAGCACAAATTATTGAGTTTTGGACAAATGGTGGACAAGGGTTATGATCTTTAGTTCAAAGATGGAAGATGCAGGATACTAGGAAGCTTTGGAAAGATAATTGCTTCAGGTAAAAAAGATAGAAGGTAATATTTTTCACCTAAATAATGCTAGTGAAAGTTGTTTAATTGATCAAGTAGATGAAAGTTAGTTATGGCATAGGAGGTTGTGTCATGTGAATTTTGATAACGTTGTCAAAGTAAGTTCCACTCAAGAAGTAAGAGATCTACCTAAGCTAGTGAAGCCTGCTAACACAATTTGCAAGGAATGTCAGATGGGAAAATAGACTAGAGTTTCCTTCCGGAGAAAATAGCATCACACAAATGGTTTGTTGGAGCTAGTGCATATTGATCTCTATGGTCCCTCCATATTTAGAAGTCTTCATGGTGAAAGGTACTTTATGTTGCTTATTGATGATTATTATAGGATGATATGGCTAGCTTTCTTAAGAGAAAAGTGTGAAGCATTAGAAAAGTTCAAAAGTTTCAAAGCTATGGCAGAGAATGAGAAAGGTCTGAAAATCAAATTCTTAAGGTCAAAAAGAGGTGGTGAGTTCACCTCCAAGGAGTTGAACAATTCCTTTTATGAAGAGCATGGAATCAGAAGACAATTATCTGCCCCCTGAACCCCTCAACTAAATGGAGTTACAGAAAGAAAGAATAGAACAGTTTTGGATGTTGCTAGAACAATGATGATAGAAGGAAATGTTCCTCACATCTATTGGAGTGAAGCTGTAAGTATTGTTGTGTACACTTTGAACCAGGTAAATGTCAGTGGTAATTCTGGTAAGACTCCTTTTGAGCTATGGTCTAGCTATAAGCCTACTATTAAGTATTTCAAGATCTTTGGAAGTAAATGCTATATTAAGAGAGATGAGGATATAGGAAAGTTTGATGCAAGAAGCGACAAAGGAATCTTTCTAGGTTTCTCTACCAAAAGAAAGGACTACCGGTGCTATAACAGAAGATTGAGAAAGATGGTTGAGAGTGCAAATGTCAGAGTTGATGAGGACTCTGCTAGATCATCCAGATATTGTGGATATGATTCAGATCAAGACAATACAAATCAAGGGAAGAATGCTCAGACACATAATCAACTTCAAATTGTTCCATATGTTGTGGTAAAACAACTTCAATTTGTTTTGGTAAATCAAGTCAAGAAGGAGAGACAAGCACAAGTGCAGAAGAGAGAACAATAGAATCACAAGCTCGAGAGAGTCCTAAAGTTCCAAGGTATGTAAAGCTAAACCATTCCAAAAATCAAATCATAGGAGATAAGAGTGAAGGTGCGCAAAATAGAAGGAAGATAGCAGAAGAGTATTGCCTGATTTCCAAGATTGAACCTAAAGATTTCAATGAAGCCTGCAATGATGAACTCTGGATGGAAGCTATGAAAGAAGAATTGATGAAAATTGAAAAGAATGATACATGGACACTTGTTCCCAAACCTAAAGACAAAAATGTGATTGGTACTAAGTGGGTATTTTGGAATAAGCTGAATGAACAAGGTGAAGTGGTCCAGAATAAATCAAGACTAGTATGTAAAGGGTATTCACAAATGGAAGGTATTGATTTTGAAGAAGCCTTTGCCCCTGTTTCTAGAATTGAAGTTGTTAGATTATTTCTTGCTTATGCTGCATATAAGAACTATAAAGTCTATCAAATGGATGTGAAGTCAGCCTTTCTAAATGGGGAACTAGAAGAAGAAGTTTATATTGAACATCTGAATGGATTTTAACTAAATGATAAGGAAGACATGGTCTACTGATTGAAGAAAGCTCTATATGGACTTAAGCAAGCCCCCAGGTATGCTAGACTAGACAAATAATTACTGAAGCTTGGATTCAATAAAGGTACTAGACTGATAGCAACCTGTATTTCAAGTTGGATCATGTAAAAGAGTTGATTATTGAGGTCTTTGTTGATGACATTATTTTTGGAGGAGATGATAATCTGTGTATGAAGAAGAGTGAATTTGAGATGAGTATGATTGGAGAAATGAAGTTATTTATGGGATTACAAGTTACTCAGTTAGACGAGGGGATTTTCATATCTTAGTCCAAATATGTGAGAGAGGTGTTGAAGAAGTTTGGCATGGAAGACTCAAAGCTAGTTAGTACTCCCATGGTAATTAGATGCAAGTTAACATAGAATGATGACTCTCCTAAGGCAAATCAGACAAGATATAGATCAATGATTGGCGGATTGCTCTATTTAACTCAGACTAGACTAGACATTATGAATGTTGTATTTATGATTGCTAGATTTTAGGTTGATCCAAAAGAATCACATGTGACTACTGTTAAGAGAATCTTCATATATCTTAAAGGAACAATTGATTTTGGACTTTGGTATCCTAAGGATGATGATCTTACTTTGAGTGCATATACTGATGTAGATTGGATAGGAGATGTAGATGACAGGAAAATTACTAGTGGTGGTGCCTTCTTCCTAGGAAAGAAGTTGGTGTCTTGGTTGAGAAAAAAACATAATTCCATTTCTCTATCTACTATTGAAGTAGAGTATATTGCTGCTACAAACAACTATATACTAAGGTGATATGGATGAAATAGATGTTGAAAGATATCATGGTGGTATATGAAGAACCTATTGCCATATACTATGAAAATTCAAGTGGAATAAACATTTTGAAGAATCTAGTGCTACACTCTAAGACTAAGCATATATCTATCAAGCTTCACTTCTTGAGGGTGAAAGTAAATGAGAAAGAAGTCAGACTAGAGTATGTGCCTACCAAAGAAAAGGTTGTAGACATTTTTACTAAGCCATTATCGAAGAATACTTTTGAATATCTCAGAGAAATGCTAGGGGTGATTACCCCTCCTAATAAGAACTAAGAGATTAATTTACTTGCATCAATTTGTATGCTTCAAAGCTATATTTCTTGATCTGGATTGATGTTTCTGTGGTTGGTACTTAGGGGGAGTAGTCAGTTGTGCATATATATGGTTCATAGCCTGTATGTGGGAAGATAATGCTTATCTTTTCCATTGATGTCAAAGGGGGAGAAGAGTTATGTGAAAAACTATTGCCTATCTAGGGAGAAGAGCCTTGTGGGGAGAAGACCATGTAGAAGAGGTCAAGGAAGAAGAGTCATAATCTAAGGGGAAGTAAGTGTTGATTAAGAGTTGTGTTGATGGTGTTTTTCACATCATGTGTTACCATAAATTCCAAAGGGGGAGATTGTTGGATGATGTGGTTGTGTTGTTGATATGTGGTTGTCATAGATGTCAACACTATTAGCATTATTGTATTGAAGTTTGTATATGTCGAGGATATTGAGAAAATTGTTAAAAGAAGATTTGCAGGTTCCTAGTGGAATAGTGAAGGTCATGAAGGTATTTTATTTTGTATGTTGTAGATTAGTTGTTTTAGAGGTCCACGTGAATAATTGGTTGTGTTGTGTTCTGACAATGTTTCTATGGTCTCTATTAGTGTTCCTAATTGAAGTTTGTGTAATTTTGGTAATCTCAGTTGTTGTGGATGCCTCTTTGTCAATTCCTAGTGTTTGTGAATGTTTCTAGATCATTCTCCATCATTGTTGTATGTCCACGTTGATCGATGTGCTCATGGTCAAAGATTTTCTTGTGCATGTTCGGGTTTTCATCTTCCTAGCCGACATGTTGGTGGTAATGTGTTGTGGATCCTTGGAGATTAAAATTTGAATGTTTAGTGTGCTTGTGAATATTGTTTTGGGTTGTATCATTGTATTGGTCGATGGTGTTTAATTCACATTGAAAGTTTAATTGTTAAATTATTGGACCGACATTGTAATTGTATTTTATTTTTTTGGTTGACTAAGTGGTTGATGTAATTCCATAATGCAAATATATATGAGTGATTGGTTGAGCGAAGTTAGTGTGTGTGTGGTGTGAGAGAAGCTAGAAATAGTGCAAGTGTGTGATAACTGATCTATTCATTCGATTGTAGAGAAGAACTTGAGAGTGAAGAGTGAAGATTTTTTCCATGCTTAATTGGAACTATGATCAGGCTTGTGTAGAAGCTATTTTCTCAATTCATACCCTCCGTATTTAATCCTATTTTGTATTGTTGGGTAGTGAGCCCCTATTGTATTTGAGCAGTGAGCTCTAGGAAGTGTTCCTAAATGCATGTGCCTTCCCCTTACTATTTTCATTATACTTTTAACATGGTATAATATTGTGGACTAACATCCACCATGGTTTTTCCCCTAACATGGTTTCCACGTAAAAATTTTTTGGTGTTCTCTATGTTTATGATGTGTTGATTGCTTGTGGTTTACTATTCATTCATCAAATCTGAGATTAAAGTTAAGTAAAGATTGAACATTTTAATATTTTGTGACAAATGATTCACCCCCCCTCTCAGTTGTCTATCCTTGTTTTGCCAACACTATATATGTATGTATGTGTATATATATGTATATATATCTGTCTATATATGTTTGTATGTGTATATATATGCATGCATGTATGTATGCATATATATGTACATATATATGTATATATACATATATGTATATACACATATATACTTATGTATACATATATACATTTATATATATCTACATATATACATATACATACATATATACATATGTATAAATATATATATATATACATACATATATATACATATATATACATATACATATATACATATACACACACACATATATACATACACACACACACACACACATATATATATATCTGTTGGACTCAAGGAACATTGAGAGGGGGGGTGAATTAGTGTTCAACAATATTTAAATTTCAATTCAGATCTTAAACCATTTACAACATTTCAATAGGAGTAAAGATGTAAGCACATGAAGGAAACAACCAAAACACCATAACACCAATATTTTTACATGGAAACCCTGTTAGGGGAAAAACCACAGTGGAGGTTAATCCACAATTTATACTCTGTTAAAAGTATGAAGAAAAAGGGAATGCACATGCATTCAAGTACACTTCCTAGATCTCATTACTAAAAAAAAAGAAGGCTCCCTGCCTTACAATATGTTTGGATTACCACAAAAGTTGAACTGAGAAAGTAGCATCTATAAATGCCTGGTTTCAATTCTGGTGAAGCTCATATATCAGATTATGGACCTTCAGTCTATTTTTTCTCTTCGTTCTGCTTTACTTTAATTTTCCTCACAAAAATCCTCTTTTGCACAAGTGAAACTATGCTCAACAACCCTTCTACCCAATTCGAACACAAACACTCACACTTCAAAATGAATTTTCTGAATTCTTATATATATCCGCTAACAAGAATTCAATCACTATATGTTGGCTTCAATAGAAAAGAAAATTTCTTTCAATTGTCACCTCAATCCTCATTAAATATTTGATGTGTACCCACATAAATCAGCCAAGACATAGCTAGGACCAAAAAAAAAATATACAACACAAGAAACAATTAAACAATTACTCCCTATACATTTGTGACATGCTATATTCACTAGGTCGACCACCATGAGCAAATAAATAGAAAAATCATCTTGTTGGATCTCCTAACTCATACACTAATTAATGTGGCATCAAAAAACTTAACAATAAGCTAATATGGATACTTAACAATTTTCTCCAAGATCCACAACTCAAAATGATAATCCGATGAAGCATACAGATCGACATACTAACCAGATACCATGTTCTTCATTCTCACTTCTGGTAAAACTCTATTCTTTACCCTGCCTGCCGGTATGAACAAAATTTGATTTGTGGGTTGGAATAATGACTTAGGTTACCATCAATGACAACACTATAAGCCATATTCCAGCAATCTCCCCCTTTGGCATTGATGGCAACACTTAGTGAAAAATGACTAAATGTCAAAACCAATATGATTATGCTGCCAAAGTTCAAAATTTAAAAATTTCAAAACACATCTCCGACTCCCCCTTAGAATGATAAAACATTTTTCACTTCTCTCTCTCCCCCTTTGACATCAATGACAGACATATTTTGGATCTCCCCCTTTTCTAATTCAAAATTGGATTAAAATTTGAAGAAATACAACTGCTACTTGAGTCAAAAAATTATCTTGTACTTATCTTTCATCTCTAGAAGAAATTTTCTCCAAGCTTCTATTGTAATCCCAATGAGTAAGATCAAGTTGTTGTTCTTAGATGTCTGGTTGATAATCCAAATGGGAGATTCTAGAATTGTGATTGCCTCTTCTAACTTCTCTCCTTTCCTCAGAACCTCAATTAACTACTCCAGTCTGCATTCAATTAAATCCTTCACTTTCCAAAAAGTGTCCAGAAGGTTGTTTCTAGTGAATAGAACTTTTGTGTGCTTAGACTGCAATTTTTGAATCCTTTTCTTGACTACACCATCCTGATCTTGAGACATGTTATAATCCTGACCAATCTTGTTCAACTTAGATTCAATTTGTTCCAATTTCTCTTTGTATTTCCCAATTGCATGAGGCCAACGAAGACAATAGTTATAGATGTTATTGGTTGTATTTATGCATTTCCTCAACACATTCATTTTCCTTTTTAGTTTTGTAAGAGATAGCCTGAACTGCTCCTTTAGATGTAGAATTATTTCTTCCTCTTTCCTTTCCTCAGACTCAGAGACCATGGATTCCTTAATGGATTTGATCATCTCTTCAGGAAACACATTTTGCAAACTTTCCAAACCAATGTTATTGTGCACAAAATAAGTACTTAGGGTGCTCTCAATCAGATCCTGCTCATATGAGGGTCTATCAGACCATATGTCAGCAATTTTATGCATCCCATCTTTCTCCTAAACAAGTTGTAGTATCTTTACTTTGGATAAAACACCTTCTTCTTTGCTTCCTTCTTCCATTACTACATCTGATTCAACTAATTCCGGTTCATCCCTTGGAGTGTACTCATCATATTTTTCATCTAGTATGTCCACAATCACTATATCTTTACCTTTTCCTTCAATTTTTGGAGTTTTGTGTGTCAGAGGAGTATAATCAACAATCTATTGAGCTCTTTTCTTCTTCCTCTCCATCTCACCAGAAGAAGATCCAACTTTAAGTGCTCTTACCGGAATAGAAATGCTAATTTCTCTAAACTTCCCTAGCAATTCTTTAAAGAAATTTGCATACTCTTGCTCACAATTTTCCAAAGTATTAGAATGTTCAAACTTCTATTTACAAACCAGTTCATTCTCCTTCCATACAACATTATTGATCTAAGGCAAGCAATTCATAAAATACATCATAGTACATATGACAAAAGTACCAAACCTGAAGGGGTAATCTACCTCCTTTGTTAGTTGCACATTTTCCATCAATTGATCTTTTAGCAATCCGCACAGGTCAAAATCTTGATCCTCCATTATCATTTTATGAGAAATGTGAACTGCACCTACCAAAGTTGCACCTTCCCTATTTCTAAAAAATATTTTGTATGAAATTCCATGCACAATGTACCTTGTTATCAGATCTTTGATCGTCAAAATTATCAGAGCCCTTTGATCTCCTATTACCCCAGTTAGGGTTTCAACTTCTCTATTCTGAATCGACTTCTTTTTCGATATATCCCCAACATTGCATAATCTAGTTAGATTCTTAATCACCTCCTTTGAGATGAGATAGGTTTTATCCAGAGTAAGATTGTCATCATTCAATTTGTTCAGGATAAACCTAACGATGTCTACATTGTCAAAATAAGGAAACTCACTCCAAATGTCCAAAATTTTATGTTTCACACCTTCAAGCCACTTTAATTCATCACCTGGAAACAAATTTATTACATCCCTAATCTTTTCACTACTTTATTTGTCTAAATTCACCATTCCTTTGATTTGCTTCATTTTCTTTTCCATACCGAACACCAAATTAAGTGATAATTTACAAGCAACTGAAATACTTGATGAGTTCGCTGCCAAATTAACTTTGCTCCTTTGAAATTCTTCTACAGAGGCTCTCCTTCTATTCTTCTTCAATTCAAGGTGACAAATGAGGGTTCCAAATACTCTTTTATAACTCACACACCTAACCCTTTTACAACATTAAATGATTTACCCTAGGTGTTCCAGATACTCTGTTTTCTCAAACAATAAAAGAAAAATTCATCTGCGGACCTTCTACTTCTCAAACTTTTGCACAAGCGATCACCGATACATTTGTAGGCTATTATCATAACTACTGACAACTTCTTGCATTCCAATTCCAACTACTAATAGGGGGACAAAGGATTTTCTTGAAAAACTCCCCCATAGGCCAATGGCCTGAGATCAATTTTGGAGGAATTACCGAAACCTGCTTCTGGTGCAGGCTTATTTCCTTCATTAGATTCACTCTTCCTTACCCATGTTTTCTTCATTTGATCTCTTATCTCTTCCATAGTCACTTTCCCTTTTCCTTTATCAACTTTCTGTGGAATTCTACCTTTGTATACCATACCTCTTTCATCCATGTTTATGTTCCTGTAGAATCTTGTAATGTGACCAAATCTACTGCAGTTGTAACACACAAGTCTAGACCATTCATTCCATTGTTTTTCTCTTGATTTACATTGATTAGCAACATTCCCAAATTTTCCACAGGTGTAGCATTTAACATTCCTTACACTGACAGACATACTTTTGCATTAAATTGATTTATGACCAAACTTATTGCAACTGAAACATTGACCAAGAAATGATGGACTACTTGAATTTATTTTACTTCTACACTGAGAAGCCATATGACCAAATTTATTACAAGCAAAGCAGTAACCATTGAAAATTTGAGCATTGGGTTGTCTTACCTGATACCTTCTGCCTTTGTTCATCTAATTTCTTTATTTTGAGTCCTTATGTTCAGATCTGGAGCTTTGTCCCTTCTCATATCCAAGACCACGTTTGTCATTTGCATCCTTCTATCCTTTAGTCAGCTCATCAAGCTTAGCAGAACTGATCTTAAACTTCTCCTTGTATTCATTTGTAGTGTTGAGTTCATCTCTGAGAATAACTATCTATCTTTCAAGTTCTTGTTCATTATTTCTGGATTGTTGCAGTTCAATATCTAGCTGAATGAATCTACTATTAACTCTGCTAAATTCTTCAAATTTTTCTTTTAAGGACGGGGCTAGATTTTCCTCATTCTTCCTTCTTTCTTCAATCTCCTTAGTTTTCCTCATCACCATAGATTCCATCTCAATCTTTAGAGCAACATTGTCTCTATCAAGCTTTTCAAATTCTTCAGTTATTTCTTTCAAGGTCTGATTCAGGTGAACATATTCCAATCTTTTACTTTCTTTATGCTTCAGCTGATCACATATTTCCTTCCTCTTTTCTCTTGACTCATTCATTTTATCCTTCAATGATTGAATGAATTTTTTAGCATCCTCAAGATTTTCTTTTAATTCTAGGACTTCTGCTTTAGACTAATCAAGATCATCAAGTGGCACCAAAAATTGTTGTTGAAGACCACCAAAGTCCATTGTATTCCAAGATCCACCTCAAGTTGTTAAACTTCTATAGAGGAACCTTGCACTGATACCAATTGTTGGACTCAAGGAACAATTAGAGAGGGGGGTGAATCAGTGTTCAAGAATATTTAAATTTCAATTGAAATCTTAAACCATTTACAACATTTCAATAGAAGTAAAGATATAATCACATGAAGGAAACAACCAAAACACCATAACACGAAGATTTTTACGTGGAAACCCTGTTAGGGGAAAACCACGGTGGAGGTTAATCCACAATTTATACTCTATTAAAAGTATGAAGAAAAAGGGAATGCACATGCATTCACGCACACTTCCTAGAGCTCATTGTTCAAAAACAAGAAGGCTCACTGCCTTACAATATGTTTGGATTACCATAAAAATTAAACTGAGAAAGTAGCATCTATAAATGCCTAGTTTCAGTTCCGGTGAAGCTCATATATCAGATTTTGGACCTTCAATCTATTTCTCATCTTTGCTCTGCTCTGCTTTAATTCGCCTCACAAAAATCCTCTTCTGCACAAGTGAAATTGTGCTCAAAAACCCTTCTGCACACTTCAAACACAAACACTCACACTTCAAAATGAATTTTCTGAATTCTTATATATATTTGCTAACAAGAATTCAATCACTATATATTGGCACCAATAGGAAAGAAAATATCTTTCAAATGTCGCCTCAATCCTCATTAACTATTTGATGTGTACCCACATAAGTTGGCCAATCCATAGCTAGGACCGAAAACAAAATATCCAACACAAGAAACAATTAAACAATTACTCCTTATACATCCATCACATGCTATATTCACTAGGTCGGCCACCATGAGCAAAAAAATAGAAAAATCATCTTGTTAGATCTCCTAACTCATACACCGATTAATGCGACATCATAAAAATTAACAATAAGCTAATATGGATACTTAACAACTTTCTCTAAGATTCACAACTCAAAATGATAATCCGGTGAAGCATACAGATCGACATACTAACCAGATACCTTGTTCTTCATTCTCACTTCTGGTAAAACTCTGTTCTTTACGCTGCCTGCCGGTATGAACAAAATTTGATCTGCAAACTGGAATAATGACTTAGGTTGCCATCAATGACAACACTAGAAGCCATATGCCAACAATATATATATATATATATATATATATATATATATATATATATATATATATATATATATATATATATATATACATACATATACATATACATATATATACATATACATATACATATACATATACATATATATATACATATACATATACATACATGCATGCATGCAAGCATACATACTAGAGAATATACTTGAACATATAGGCCATCAAAAGGAACACTTACACACATAGGAATCAACACCAAAACCTCCATTGCTAAGACCAACATTGTTGTAGCAACTCGTATCATGCACCTATTGGAGTTATTTACAAAAAACATAAAGCATATTTATTCTTATAACTAAAATTAAATAGCTTAGGGATTTGATTTAGGTAGATATACAAATGTGCCATAGGTAGCATCTTGCTCAAAAAATACATTAATTGTAAAAGTACAAGTGCATGAAAATTTGTTAGAAGTTGCAAAGGACCCTTTTCTAGCTACATAGAACACTAGTATGCAAATCAAATGTTATTGTGCCTATATAGGAAACCAATACACTAGTTGGATGCCAACACTAGAGGATGGACCAATGCAGACACAACCATGGTTGTATGAATACCATTGCATTGAATAGAATATCATCACCTTTGTTCCTATCCATGACAATACAAAGATATATTGTATAAATCAAAGCCCAATTTTAGCAACACAAAACCTTGTCCTATCATCCTTCATCCATCAAAACCCTTATCAACCATCCAAAACATATTTTCTCATCCCCTCATTTATGTCATGCATTTTTATTTTTAATTCAATCTTATAATCAATTCTTTACATTATTTTTAAATGGAAAAATATTTTTCTAAAGTAAAAGGAAAGTAATAAACTAAAAATAGACATATAGGTTCATATTTATATTAGTGTTGTTGGTCTATTATTCTTAGTAGTATGACCACTCCATGACCAGCCTCACTACATCTAATAGTTTTGAGGCTTCATTAATTTTGACTTTATCCCCCATTCCTTCACATAAAGATGAAGAATATGACCATCATTTTGTGAGGAAATATTAAAAAGAGAAACATGACCATCATATTACATAAAAAATAATCAAGTTTTATTGGTTTTTTCAATTAGTTGAATATAATTGGTGAAGATGATGGTACATTTGTTATTTAGATCACATAAGAAGATTAAGAATTGATTGAAAATATAATAGAAAATTTTAACTGAATGCCTTTGAATCCTTGTCTGAATAAAAAAAATGCCAACTTGAACTCATGTTCTTATTTTAAATCAAGAAAATAATCTAAATTTAGCACAAGACCTTCCAAGAAATTACTATTTTTAATAAGTATTTCGCAAACCTACATTGTTACTTTGGCAGATTGTTATAGTTTGCATGAGTTAGGGGAGAGGGGCCCATAATGGAGCATGGTCTAATAGTGGGGATAGAAGTAGTCCTCAGTGGGCCCCATAGTCGAGCACTTTAATATCCAATTGCAAAACACTTTTTATCCATAAAGTACGTAAAGTGACAAATCATGTGATGCCACATCAGCGCACCAATAAAACATGACTTAGTGCACCACTATTGGTCTCACTTTTTTTGGGGCCTTTTTGGATACCTCAACAAAAAGCATGTTGATATGGCATCATATTTGATGATGTGGCCCTAAAACGAAATATAGAAGCACATGAGTTGCCAAATAAACCATTGTACAAAATTAGGAGTGATTTGAAATTTCCACATAGAATTTTAAGAAATGCGTAATTAGGGTGCTCCACTATAGGCCCCTCTCCCCTAACCTTTGTTTATGTTTGATGCTCATATAATCAAATAAAGTATGTCAAAAACACACCACCACTTAAATCGTTCATTGCCCTGTGCTCTAAAAAATAAAAAATACATAATGATAATTTAAAATAAAAATTATAAACCATAATTTAAGTTTTTTGAAAAGATGTTAACATTGAGTTCACTCGTACCACAGTATGCCTCTTCGTCGAAGACAGCAGCCTCTTTGTGCTGTAACAAATTGAGATATGGAAGAACGAAGTGCTGCCGGAGGAAACCTGAATTACAGTGCACCCAATTTAGCATAATTTCCTGGAGGGAGTAGATTCTGGAAACCTAAACACTCTTTTATATCTGGATAAGTCCGTATAGGGTAGCTCTCATAGCACATTGTTAAGCGCAGATCAAGGTTCTGAACGATCAATCCTTATAACAGCTATCTATCATTACTATTAAATAGTGGAGGTTTGTGCACATTTAAATTCCAAATACGTTCTAGGAATAATGCTCTGAAAGAAGTTACACTGAAAGCTATTTATTCTGTTCGCTTTGCAAATTTACACCAAAGATTTCTTCTGGGAAACAGGAAGCTTTTTGGAGGAAGCATTTTATTCCCTAGACGATATAAACTTTTGATAGCACGAAACAAAAAGTATAATTATGATCAATACAACTGCAGCGCTTACAATACAAATGAGAATGACAATGCCTTTAGATACACCGCTCGTATTGGGATTCATGGAACCACCAGAAATATGAGGAGTGGGTGGCGTTGAATCAGATGGATGCTTGCGTGGAAACGAACTATGATCTGGTGTTGGTGAAGGTGAAAGGCGGGGAAAGAACAATGAGCAATTATGAGTCAATTTTTTGCTACACTTTAAATCATTGCCCAAGTAAGCAGATTCATCAAATGAATTCAAGACAGTAGTATTTGGAATGAAACCTGTCAGATGATTGTTTGAGACATTGAAGGCTTTGAGACTAGGCTGATTGAAAGGAGGGATTGAACCTGTCAGCTCATTATTCTGCAGATATAATTCCTCCAAGAAAAGCAAATCCACCAGCCTCGATGGGATGGGCCCACTGAGTTTATTATGTGAGAAGTCAATTTGCTTAATGAAATAAACATGTGAAAAAACTGGAAGACTTCCATTCAAGCTATTGTTCTTAAAACTGAGCACTCTCAATTCTGTTACGTTTGCAAAAACATCCCATGGAATGCTTCCATCAAACCCCATGCTATCTAAGGATAATTGGGTAGCACGCCCATTAGTGCATCTTACACCTACCCAGTGACTGATGTCTTTATAGCAATGGGCCTTTGTCCAATTTCTGTACAGGACTGTCTTGTGGGTGGGATCAAGGTGCTCTTTCAGGATCATCAGAGAGTTTCTCTCACCACCGTTAAAATCTGAAAGTACAAATACTGCGCAAAACAAGAATATAAGGATAGAAATAATGGAAAGCTTACAAATTGATGAGTCGCCAATTTCAGAGCCCATATCTGGATCACCAAGAGCACCTTATGCATTGCAGGAATTTGGAAATAAACCTTAAAATTGACCTTCAAAAGAATCAGTTCATGTAAAGGTATATTCGTTGGATTTTTCAAGATCATGACTGCTAATTTCCTTGTTTTCTATAATGATACCGGAGAGATCGATGTATGGGCCTCACAGTAATCGTTAACATTGGTATTAACACCATGTCTAATCATGACAATAATGGAGAGGGGCGATGGACGATGGACGATGGACGATGAAAGCAAACAACTTCCAATTAAATCTTTAATTTGTTCGTAATAATACCATCTCAAAATTTATGTAAATGTTTAGTAAATTATTTATGTCAAATTTATGGAGGGCACAATCCTAGTCTTACCAGGGTCTTGCATTCAACAAGACTTGATCTGAAGTGGGCTCATTAAGAATCATTATACTTCACCAATAGCTCAAAGATCCATTGATAAGTAGTAATATTTTAGATATACGAGTTCAATTGATTGTGATAATGAATAAAATGTATGAAATTTAAATTATTATAAATATTTATATCTATTTATTTAAAAGATGTAGTTCAATATGTTGATATATATATATATATATATATCTGTTACATAGAATAAATATGCGTCTCTAAAATAATATTATTTAGAATCTTTTAAATAGATGTATTTAATATATTTGTTATTTTAGAATATATTTATGTTATTTTTTACAATTATGAATCAATCAAAACTTTAATTTATAAAATTGTATGCATTCCTTCAATTAAACTAGACTAATATAAATAAAGTATTTTTAGAAGAAAATACATATAAAGATTATTTATCTTACCTTTTACTAGACATTATTTACTTTATCTTTTACTGAAAACCTGTTTTATTATTCAATAGTATTGTAAAACAAATCATAACAACTAATGTAGGATTTATTTTAATAGAAAATTAATCATCATCAACAAAAGAATGTTGAGTAGATCCTTGTCTTGAATTGGTCATTCAATTTATTTTCTTGTTATTTCTCATCTTCCTTAATTATTAGAGAAATTCTCAACCCTTTTTTATGGATCCCCTAAAACCATATTTATCATTATTAGAATTAGGAGATTTAGGAGATAGAAAACAAGCACATGAATAATGCAATATTGTATTAGCTAAGTTAAAAATAATAAGCTCAAACCCCCAATATAAAGCATGAGGATAAGTAATCACATGCCACAAGAATAGACAAACATGCCATGGATTGAGGAGAGGACTCCTCATCCTGCAGTGGTGGCGAGTTGCTCTCCTCTATGCAAGGGAGAGGTTTCGAGAGGGATTGGACACCTCTCAAGTCACCACAACAACCTTGACACCTCATGGGGAATGAGTCAAGGGTCAACTCCAACATCTAACTAGGCTTAATTTAGCCTAACTAGAGTAGAATACACTATTAGGAGATCTAGGAGATAGAAGACAAGCACATGAACAATGCAATATTGTATTACTTGAGTTAAAAATAATGAGCTCAAACCCACAATATAAAGCATGAGGATGAGAAATCACATGCCACAAGAATAGACACACATGCCATGGATTGAGGAGAGGACTCCTCATCCTACAATGGTGGTGAGTTGCTCTCCTCTATGCAAGGGAGAGGTGTCAAGAGGGATTGGACACCTCTCAAGTCACCTCAACAACCTTGACACCTCATGGGGAATGAGTCAAGAGTCAACTCCAACACCTAACTAGGCTTAAGTTAGCCTGACTAGAGTAGAATACACTAACACCCCCCCTTAAGCATAGCTTAGGTGAGTATGAAGAAATGGGTCCCAGATACTAGCCATATTAGGTACCCATGTACAAAAAATTCTCATAAGGTGGAGTAAAGGAGAAAAAACATGTGGGAAAAAACTCCTCTCCAAAAAGAGAAATAAAATGCATGAAACAAGTGAAGAAGGAGGGCTTATATCATGACCCCCCTAGGACAACTTTTGTCACATGTGTACAATAAATTTCCCCAAAAGAGGAGATACAAAGAGAGACTTGGAAGCACCCCATAAGATATGTTGTAGTGTGCATAGATGCTTGATGAAGTACGCCAAAGAGAATCCATGAACATTGAACCACATTTCTCCCTTTAGGAAGAATCTGAACCACTGAAGTGTGCAAGTAATCTTCCCATTCTTGATAGGAACATAAAGAAAGAAGTAAAAATGTCTCTGAATTATGCACAAGATCCAAAGATGTAGATGATGCCCATAATGTCTTCGTAGAATACCCAATTATCTCCAAGCCAAAGCTGGTGTGTGACGAAGATTCGAGAATAGGGACCATAGGGATCATAGATGTATGGTGATAAATAGAACCATAAGAGTCTGATACTATCACTATAGAAGATGAAGTATGCAAGGCATGAGCAAGAATATCTAAAGAAGACAAGGCTGATACAACTTCAATGAAGCTGACATCGAAAAGAAGACAAATGTCCTCAATAGTGTCATCCAAATCAACAAGATGGGATTCTACAAAAAGACACGAAATGTTAGGTAGATATACATCCCAAAGTGGCAGATCTCGAAAGATGATAGTAGTAGGTTGTTTTGCAATCTTACAAAATAGTGAAAAGATAGTGTGAGAGAAATGAGGACAAAATTCATCCTTGTGTTGAGTGCTTCCACAATATGTACACTTGACTATGCAACATGTAGACATGGTCTTTATGATGTGCAAAGATCAAATGTAGAAATGCAATAGTGCAATGAAGCCGCCCGCGCCCCTCGCCGCCCCCGAAAACACTGAAACAAAGACCCCCATATATTTTTGGGACATTCTTTAACTATGAAAAAATGTAATAAAAATCCCCCTTTTACAAACACTTGTGGTTGATCAAAACCACTATATTAATATAGACATTCTAGCTCAATCATCGGTAAGCATAACTGCAAATGGGTAAGCATAAATGTCAGTGGTTAGTACAAGCATTTGTCTTCTTTTAGAAAAGAAAAGAAAGTGGGCAATTGACTATAGTCAAAATAGGAAAATTACGCCATGTGGAGAAAATTTCAAGACTTACCTACACAAGCTGTGAGTATTCCTCTTAGGAGTCTACCATGCCTACTTCACTCCTCAAAGTGTGGAGCATTTGAGGCCTATTGACCATGTCAACTTACCTAGTGGAGAAGTTGATGGATGCTACCTTGCCAAGTGTAGAGGATGAGACTTGGTGATAGGCACCTAGAGGGATGAGATCGTTGGTAACTACAGTAGCAAGAATCCCACAATCTTCCTCTAACAACATGCCTCTAGGTTGTGCCTAAGACGATTCACTCCGACCAATATTATGACTTAGAGCCTGAGATATAAGGCAGGGGCAAGGAACGGGCCTCTCTCCATGAAAAATACTGAGATTCGTTGAGATATTGGAGTGAGCGGTGACAAATTCTTTTGCTAGCAGTTTCAAAATGCCACAAAGGATTTGCGGATTGGAGATGAAATGATTCCTTGTGGGAATTTTCACCGTAATTGTTGCCTCCAAAAGAGGTTCGAGTTGCCTCTATCTCTTGACGACTCCTACACGGGCCAACATATAGAGAATTCATTCAGCCTGCATGATGCATGAGAGCATGTGACCTGCAGATGAGAAACACGGGCTTGCAAATGACAAACCCGTGATCTAAGGGCGGGGATGGGCTGGATCAACATCTTCATAGTGTCACTAGCTTTTGGGAATCCATCGCTCTTGTAGTGAGGACTTGCATTGAAATGGCCAAGGTTTGATGGCCTGAACATATATGAGGAGCCTCTACCGCTTCCCACGCACTGCACAAATTCTTCGTGCGTCCCCAAACTGGCCGATTATTTTCTGATTTGAGGAACTTTTGAGTCATGGGAGACCAACAAATAGATGAGGCCACTACAGGTGAAGACCAAAAGACGGGTCTACAAATGCTAGAGATTAATGTTTGGGGTGGGGTTAATATCTTCTTGTTGTGGGTAGGAGAATCCAAACAACACCTTACAGACGTCTAACCATCTTCCTACGATTGCACACAACAATGGAACTCACAAAATACAATTTTTTTCAACTATGAATTGCACTATCTCCACCTAAAGCTTTGATACCATATTAGAATTAAGAGATCTAGGAGATAGAAGACAAGCACATGAAAAATGAAATATTGTATTAGCTGAGTTAAAAATAATGAGCTCAAATTCCCAATATAAAGCATGAGGATAAACAATCACATGCCACAAGAATAGGCACACATGCCATGGATTGAGGAGAGGACTCCTCATCCTGTAGTGGTGGAGAGTTGCTCTCCTCTATGCAAGGGAGAGGTGTCGAGAGTGATTGAACACCTCTCTAGTCACCTCAACAACCTTGACACTTCATGGGGAATGAGTCAAGAGTCAACTCCAACACCTAACTAGGCTTAAGTTAGCCTAACTAAAGTAGAACACACTAACAATCATTATACTACATTTATCATGCAAAATGGAAGAATGTGAAAGACAAGAAGCCATTGCTTAGGATCTTGAGAAGGGAGAGAATAAAATAGATCAATTATAGACTAGTTCCTATATAGTTTTAGGTAGTGGCAAGACCAACAATTAAGGGAAAAGAGTACCCCTAGTTAAGGAGGGAGAAGCATAATGTTAGTGGGATGTAATGCTCTATGGAAAATTATTTTTTAAAGCTTGGTCAACAAGTAGGTGAAACATAGAAGAATAGGGTTTATCAAAATGAATGAACAAGATGATAAACCACTATGTCTTTTCTAGGGATGTTTCATTCAATTATGAAGGGGAAAATGCATAAATAACAATTAGAAATCAATCCTAACTATTATAACAACAATGAGGGAGATTTTAAGAGGCTACAAAAATGTGCACCTTATTGAAAAATTATTGTTTCGGGGTCCACTGAGGACTCATTCGCCCAAGGTAGCGAATGGGACCTTGTTAGGCTTTCTAGAAAGTGCTTTCTGGGTTTTGTTCCTCTCATTCTACAACTCTAGATTCTAGATGTTCCCTGCTTCAGGCCTCACTAAGGACTCATTCACCTTTAGTGGAGAATGGGTGCTTGTTAGGGTTTTGAAAAATTGAATTCTGGGTTTTTTTCTTCAATATCTGCACTTCCAGATCCCATATTTTTAGCTCTTAAAATTCTAAAACAAATCCTATAGAAGACTTTCTATGATCTTGCAATGTAGATGACAAATTTTGCAACTTTTCAACTTTGACAAGTTTTCTCCAAGTCTTGCTCTTCAACCTAAAACCTGAAATCACACATTCAAGAGGAGAAAAATGTTGTTTGTTAGGGGATAGAGGTTTTCCTTGGTCAAACCCTATTTTGATAATTAAATCTTGTAATGAAATAATGGAAATGCATGAAGTAATGATGAGTGAACAATGTAATGCCACAACCCACCAATCCTCAATTGAACCTTGGAGTACAAATCAACAATTTTGCATGAAGTGGCCTCAATGTATGTAGATATTAATCATAGACTTTGACATGAAACAATGCTTGAATAGGATTTCCAATGCTACATCAACATACTAGCTCACCAACATGCATGATGAACTATGTATTTGATATGATTAAATAGATTTTGGTTACTACAATAAACTTCAATAATCTACCCTTGAATGCCTTGTAAATTCTCTTGTCAAAGTACTCTTGAATGTTCATGAATAACTAGGATTTCTTAGATGAAACTATGTGATTTAAGCTTATATTTATACTAAATCTAAGAATTAGTTAACCCAGAAATTCAAATAATCCAAGGTGACATCAGATCTAGGATTTAAAATCATTAAAAGCTCACCACAAATAAATTCAAAAAGGGGTGTCCTTGGCAAGGAGGACCCATTCACCACCTTGGGAGAATGGAACCTAGCACGATTTTTTAGGACCTAGCTTCGGGGAGGTGAAATAACATCAAAAACCAATCTCAAATATGGCAGAAAAGGGGTGTCATAGGTTAGGAGGACCATTTTCCCAAAGTGGTGAATGGGTCCTAGCACAATTTTCTAGGACTATAACTTTTCCAATGTAAATGTTATGCAATATCATTAATGGGTGTCAGGGTAGATCCTTGAAAAATGCAATTAACAAGGCTTGAATTTGAACTAAAGGGCCAATTAAGCTCAATTAATTAATGAAGCCCTAGATTAGTGTGAAAGTGTAATGAAACAATTTACAACACCCTAAATAAGGTGCAATTAAGTACATTTTATCATTAAGCATTAATTTCCAAACTAAGCATGAAAAAGGGATTACTTTTTTCTACGCTGCATTTTTCCCCAACTTTAGTTAGAGTTTTTCCCCATGAAAAACTCACTAAATTTGACATTCAAAATGCTTAAGTACATAGAAATAACAAAGATACATAGTCATACCCTATCAAAGGCCAAGAAAAACAAAGAAAAATACTAAGGATCAAGCACAACTATTCCAACACAATGTGAAACATGGTTGTTTTCCCATAAAATGCGCTCACTTTAGGGTAGTGGAACCTTAGTCCATCCACTAGGTGAGTTATCCTAAAGAGGTGTAAAATGAGAAAATCATATTAGCCTCCCATACCATACCGAAGTTGTCCTCTTGAAAACTTTGATAAGGAACCACAATGCTATGTTTTTGAATGCTTTTGAATGTTATGTCTATAAGTTTTTGTTAAAGGGGATTAAATTGCTTTGTTCATGTAAGGTATTCTTCTTAGGGAACATCATGCCTAATTTCTCCAAGAGAGGAAAAATCAAAGATTATCAGATCACCACTTATGGGATGCCTCTCATTTCACATCATGCCATCAAGGGAGATCATATGCTTTGAAATATCGCACTCTTGTAGAATATCAAACCCAATGACACCACCAAGAAAAGGACACGTCAAAAGAAAAAATAAAATCACACCATGAAATTTGAAAAGTGTCAAAAGATGTCACTGATGTATGCCCCCACTTTAAAAAAAATTCTAACACCATTACTATGAGCAACTGCTTTAAAGTAGCCAATGTTTTCTCCTAAGACGAGCGATTTCCTCAAAAAAACCTATGCCAAGTCATAAGTTTCCAAAATAAAGCTACATCATGAACAAGAAAGGAGGAGGGGTTTCCCCCAAAATAAAACTACTAAAGATAACTCAGTACATCAAATACGAGCCAACTTAAGGCATGCCATCCACATCCCAAGCTTTCTCTTACATATACATGGAAGGTAGTCAACTAGTTCCAAAAGAGACAATGGAAAGTGCTATATGAGGAGAAGGCTACCTAACCCTTTTCCCCCACTTAATGAAAGACAAGGATGAGCTGAGATGATTGACGAGAAATATAAAAATTAGTATCAATTAGAGGAACAAGGTGCTTCAACACAAGGAAGAGCACCACAATCCTTAAGATGTTGAATTTTATTACTCAAATCCTTACATTTGTTAGTAGAATGACCATGAACTCTATGATATGCATAGAATGAACTATTGTAGTGAAATTTATTTCATGTTCTCGGAAGGAGAGATATCAAACAATCTTGGAGGAGTCTTGACAAGATACTCTCTTGATCAATAGTAGAAAATGTTCCTTAATTTTGCGTCAAATATATCTCTTGCTTATTACTAGGTGTCATACTTACACAAGACTCTTTAGATTGTGAGATTTTGTGTCCTTTAAAGGAATGAGTAAAATCTAATGAACTCCAATCATTAGTGTATAAGAGTGAATTTGCACCCCTTATGCAAATTCCCCTTTTTCCTTTCTCCACTTTAGAAAATCAAGTTTAGAGGCTTAATCACACATAAGCCTGCTGCTTTCATTCCACTTGGCACCTATTTTGAGCATTGATGGAGGATTTTTTGTTGGGGATGCCCACGCGGTGTGCAGACGTCTACATGGTACACTTATGTCCCTAGCAGATTCCTACAACTAAACCTATAGAGGCGTTACACTTCTCATTGGGAGTCAAGTTGTAACACCCTCTTCGACTGATCAACCTGAATATGTCTATTTTCTTCACCCTTTCCTTCAAATTCTCTCCTTCAACAAAAATTTCATCTTCTACAACATTCTAGCAATCTCTGACACTCACTTCAAGCGTTCAATCCAGCACTTCAAGCAACATTCTTGCACTCCATTGTAGAAAATACATCACTCCATCACTTCAGTAGAGTAAGTGTGGAACCAAACACCATTGCATCAGGGGCTTGAGTCCTCTCATTTTCTCCCCCAAGCATTATTGAGTTCTCTTGGTGGAGGTGGTAAGCTTTCCACTCCTCTCCTCTATTACTTGTTTGAGTAAGCACATTTACTATTTTGTAGTGCTTTAGTGCTCTTTGTTCCATTTACTTCTTTATCATATTTTTTATCCATTGTTGCAAACTTGGCTGTCCTTGGAGGTGGAAACACCTAAACAGGGACCTGATTGAGGCAGACCCCTATACAGCCACCCAAAATTTTCCTCCTCTTTGTGTGTAGGTGAACATGCTTTCAAGGAGCTAGCTGGCAAACTAGTTTCTTTGTGAGATCCTTCTTGCCACCCTAACCCTTGCATTTTTACTTTATCACATTAGAGAGTATTTTTTTTACTTAATCACATTATTTTGGCCCTTTAGTAGTAGTTAGTTGGGTTGTTAGCTTGTTTTCTTAGGTTTGATATTGTCTCTGTAGTTTTCTAGTCGTACAAATTCCAACGCACTTGAGAGACGCCAACGCGCTACGCTGTTGTCCCAAGACTGCGCTTTCATCCTCTAGAAGAGAGCCTCTTGAGGTGTAGTGTTGAACCTGAAATCCAGCTTGCTTAGCCCCATTTTGTATTTCGGGTCTGCAGAGTGATTGAAGGACCTTATAGTCCTCATCATTCTCATCCCACATATCCTAACACCTTGCTAAGTTGAGGTAAGTTAGGGAAGCCTTCCGCATCTTGGCCCTCTGTGACCTGGGGCCTTGCACATGGTGGTCCCCCTCTCTTACATTTTTGGTGAACTTGAGATGAACCAACATCGATTCATCTGTTGGTGTTGAGACCTCTCTCGTGTACTTTGTGACTTGTGTTTCAGAGTGTTGTGAAGGTTTATGAGCATCACAGCCCAATCCATAACTTCTGGGTATATCATTAGGAGAAGTGTACGACACCTCCTGATGGAAAGGATGAAGGTCTCTACTAGGTTATCTACAGGCCTTTTCTCTGGTCCCGCCATTGGTCTAGTTGCATAGGAGCAGTTGTCGAGGAACGAGATGAGATTTGTTGATGAAACCGATCACGTTCCCACTCCCCCTGCATCTCCTACACCATCGTTAGTAGATGAGAATGAGGCCATTAAGATTCTTGTAGAATATGACTCCACTTTCTCTAAAGGACTGGGCGACTTAGAAAATCACTTGGAAAGATATCTAAAGATGGCTAGAGTGGCTTGGGTTGTTAACGAGTTAAAAAATATGATGGGTAAAGACCAAATAGGCATAAAGCTTCTGACTAGCCTCCCTAGTCTCGCCGAAGCATGCACTCCTTCGAACAATCCTAGCTTTGTACAAGGAGTCACTTTTGAAGTGTGTGAAGGATAGTTAAGAGTATCAATGCCTCCCACAGTCCCTTCTATCAGTATCCCTATTATCTCCAAACAACCTGAAACTATCAAAGTAAACAGGGTCCCCTTAGGCTTTAGCTTCACCCCCCTGTCACCTCTAGTGGTGGAGGATTTGGCGGGATGAGTGGTGGAGGATTTGGTAGTGGTGGTGGATTTGGTAGTGGAGGTGGTGCTGGTAGAGGCGGTTCCGGTGGAGGTCATGGTGGTAGTTACGGTAGAGGACCTACTAGCGACATTGGCTTTGGTAGTGATTCTGGTAGAAGTCACACCGGTGGTAGTCCTGGAGTTGGCTTTGGCGATGGTTTTGGAGGAGGTTCCTCTAGTCCTCTATCCTCTAATGACCCTATTCTAAACACTCTTCTTCAAAATATGGGTAAGATGTAGAGCCAGTTGGTGAGTCTTTCCCAAGCCTTTGCCCAACCTATCTTCTAGCCCTTCTTTCGACACATCCCATTGTCGGTTGTCATCTTAAACACTCCCTTCCTCCAAGGAATGGAGATCCATAAATTTAAAAATTATGGTGGTAAAGGAGATCCACACACATGTGTCCACCTTTAACACCCTGTGCATAGACTTCTTCCATCATGATGCGTTAATGGCCAAACTGTTTCCTAAATCTTTCAAGGATACATTGCTTGAGTGGTACTGTTCCTTGCCTGACAATTTCATTTTCTCATTTGACCAACTTGTAAATCAATTCCTTAGACAATTTCAAGTAAACATCAGGCCAAAGATGACCCTTTTGGATCTCGTCCGATGTAAACAAGGAGATAACAAAAAAAACCAATTTCATAGCATGCTATCAAGCGCTCCTTTCACAAATCTCATATCAGCTGATTGGTTCTGACGTGTAGAAGGTATTCATAGGGAACTTACAAAGGCCTTGGCAAAAGAAGTTTTCCCTTATGAAATACCCTTCTTTCACGCACTTGTGTGCATCCTTACGAGAGTACCAACAAATGGTTGTTCAGTTTAGGGGATCCTCCTCACACTCTCGTACTGAGGGAAAGTCTATCATATCAATCTATGGGAAAGGTAAGACCATTACAAATGTAGTTTCCACTACTGATAACAATGGCCTCAGACATAACTGAAAGTTTGCAAAGTTATCAAAATCTTATTCTTCTATCTTGCAAAATTTGTTGAAGGATAAGATCGTAACCTTGCCAAATCCTAAGCCTCTTAAGGAACCTTACCCTAATTGGTATGATGGAAACACTTATTGTTAGTACCATTGGGTTAATGGAAATAATACTGAATGCTCTATGTAGCTGCATCATGAGATATAGGACCACATCAAGGACAGTACCATTCACCTTGATGGGAGTAAACAAAATGCTAACAAATCAGTTGTGAATGCTAATAGTGAATTGCAGATATACATGGACTCGTTTCTATTGCACTCTGTTAATATGATTATAGATCCCTCTGATTTTGTTACTCAACCCAAGGCCTATGTTAACATGGTCGTGATGACTCCTACTGCTCTTCCTGCACCCAATTCATTGGACATAACATTCACATCACAAGATTTTCCCTTAAACAATAAACCATTGCCCCGCTACATTCTCGCTTGTATCAATGGTACCATTGTGACAGGAGTCTTGGTAGACCCCACGAGCCATGTGAATGTTATCACAGAAGAAACATTAGTATTAAATTCATTACAAAGGGAAGAATATGAAGAAACAAAAACAACCATTCGTATGCACAATGGTATTTGTCTTAAACCTTACGTCTCAATAACTTTGTCCATCTTGGTTAGACCCAGGGCTGTTGACATGGTTTTCGATGTTATCTCGGAGTTAGATCTATTTAGACTAAAGCTAGGCATACATTGGCTAGCTTTCATGAATGGAATCACCTTCATTATTCACAAGTGTTTAAAATTCTCCCATGAAGGTGTCGTGCATGTAGTGCATGACATTGGATATCAACCCTTGGTGTCCCATGGTGGATATCCATTGAATCACTTTTGGCCCTCCCCAATTGGTCTGCTTCCTCCAAGAATGGACCTACTTTACAAGAATTATGTAAATTAGAAAAATGGGGGCTAGGGACAACTGAAACTGACCCTTCCCATAATAAAACAATCGGTTGCCTCCTCTTCCCAAGAGGAAAAGGAGAAGCCTGTACCGACTGCTCTCTCTTCCTAGAAAGGAACGAAGAAGTTCATGTCAGCTCCCTCTCCCTCCTGTAAAGGTAAAGAGAAGGTTTCCTTCTCCTAGACTGCCTCATCCTCTCCCCTTTCTTGGGAAGAGTATTGGATGAGTCAGCCCGGTGGCTATCCGCTAAGTTTGATGATTCCTCCTTGGCATAGGCCCAAACTCAGGATTGCGGATCTCCCTAATGAATACCCAAGACCATGGTACTACTTCTATGACAGAAAGAAAGGTTCCCAAAAGGAATTCGATCTGTGGCCTCCTATTGCTCCTGATCCTAAAGTAGTGAACGAGAAGAGGCTCACTGCCGAGGCTCTTGAGCCAACTCCCCTTGTTGCTCCTCAACTTGTTCCTCGTGCTCCCATTCAGGAATCCATTCCTCCACTAGAAATGGTTGTAGTGGACATTCCCATGGTTGAGCAGGATCTGTCTATTCCTTCGTAACCTTCGACCTCCAACTCAAAGAGTTGTAGAAACTTCCTTGCACGCGAACACAAGCACTAGTGAAAGGCTCTCTTGGCTAAGCAGACTGCCTTGCAAAGGAAGGAGGAAGAGATGACCACCCCTACTTCAAGGCCTCCTATAGTGTCTTCCTCTCCCCTTCCGTCAGCCTCTCTTCAATCTAGTTTTGCATCACTCTCAGCTTTTGTTGCGAGTATGAATGCGCCTAACCCCAAGGGGGTATAGGTGTTCGTTGCTCCTTTAGTGGAGCCACCTTTGCTAATGTCTGTTATGAATATCCAGCCTTTCCCGAAGCCCATGGATATGACTAACACCATAGTCATATCTATTGCGGTTCTTTCCTACTCTTCCTCCACACCTCTAGCCTCATATGTGGGGAGTCCATCTCCTCCAACGAAGCAAAAGGTGGAGTGTGGTCCTTCTAGTAGCAAAGGATGTAAGAGGTGCCTGCCTTCTCCACAAGGCAGCCCCACATTGACTTGTTTTGCCTTGGTGACAGAACTAGTTCCAACTTCCCAAGATTTTGTCACCGCTCCCGAGTCATTCGGCGAGCCTAGTAGTGAATCTTAGGTGTAGCCTACCCCGTTCACTGAAGTTAAACACGACACTCCTATGGGGTGCATGTTTAACTCTATGGATGAATTCTTGGCCTTGTCAATGATCTTTGTGAAGTCACTGACCTTAGCTCCACAAGAGCTTAGTGAAGAAGGCCTTACGGGACCTTCTTCCTTGGCCCTTGTTGTAGGAGGGTTGGATTCTCCTCCTCTTAACATCCCCCCATTGCAAGATCATCCTCCTTCCCCCTATGATTATCTAGAGTGGGAAGTGGACGACCCCTTGGTTGATCAATGTTAGGAGGAGGCCTCTTCTTGATATTTTGTGTGTGTGTGTTTTGTGATGTGTTCCCCCATGATCATGCTATGTGTGCCTGGATGACCCTTGTCACCCTTGTTGGTAATTAGATAGAGGCATGGTTTTTGTGTCGTAAACCTTCTATTTTTATCATCATTCTTCCATTTTTGTGCTTGATTTTTGATAAATTGGGGACGATGCAAAGCATTGGGGGCATTTAGGCTTCCCTTCCATGTTGACCTAATTTTGTATTTTTACTTTTTTTTTCGTGCATTCTTCCTGATCTACTTGAGGATTGATGATCTTTCACCTTGCATCATGGTTACCTATTATTTATATGAGCATGGACAGATCTGACCCCGCTAAACCAGATCCCCCTTTGCCCTTTGTTCATGTTGTCTTCACTCTTTTGTTTTCTCTTTATCTTTTTCTCTTCTTCACTTGAGTTGTCCCTCTCATGTGTGACAACGTCTTTCTTTAACATTCCAGTTTCTAGAAAATGCATTCGTTGCCAAAAAATATTTTCTCAGAAATCTTTGCAAACCTTTCTTCATAATCAAATTCTCAACTTGGAACCCTAATGGAACATGTTACCTTCATCATAGATTCATAAAGAAAAGACTTGAAAACCTTCCTTCGAAGCAGGAACAACTTTAACCTTCCCCTCGTGTGGGGGCATATTCTTCCTTTTGAATTCCTTGATGAAGTGAACATCTTTCAAAAGGATCCCTTGATGATGGATCGATTTGAGAAAGAGAACATCTACGTTCAAACTGCGCATCCCTTGAGTGGACCCCCCTCTTCATGTTGGGTCCCCAAGGGACCCCTTCAAAAGTTTTCCAAACTGTCGATGACCTGCACGACTGTTTGCTTACTTGCCTATGTGGCCGCTTCTTGACTCTATGGAGGCTTCTTTCCTTGGGTATTCTCCATGTGAGAGATCTTGGGGCATACCTCCCTATAGGAATGAGAGCCTGTAGGGCGCTTCCTTTGAGATTCCTCCATGCAAGATATCTTGGGGGTGGATCCCCTACAGGTCTCAGAGCTTGTAGGGCACTTTCTTGGGTTTCCTCCATGTGAGAGATCTTGGGGGTTACCTTCCCTACAGAGTTGCAGGTCTGTAGGGTGCTTCCTTGGGTATTCTTCATGTGAGAGATCATGGAGAATACCTTCCCTATGGGTCTACGGGTCTGTAGGGTGCTTTCCTCACTTCCTCCATGTGAGAGATCTTGGGGGATGCTTCCCGGGTATCCTCCATGTGAGAGTTCTTGGGGGACACTTTACTTGTTGTTCTATGGGCCTATAAGGTGCTTGCTTCACGGGGCTTCCTTTATGTGAGATATCTTGGGGGTTGCCTCCTTGTAGGTCTACGGACCTATAAGACACTTTCTTCCTTCAACTTCATAGTTTTGAGAAGCTATGGAGTCCTTCGCTTGCCTTGCACCTTCAGGTTCATCAGATGCTAGTCTGCTTCCTCGACAGTTCAGGTATACATTTCTAACCATACTCCTTCCTTGATCTACATTACCAAGCACTCATTAGTACTTGTGCTCGCTAAAGTGGGGACAAAAAGTATAGGAGTGAATTTACACCCCTTATGCAAATTTACCATTTCCCTTCCTCCACTTTAGAAAACCAAGTTTAGAGGCTTAATCACACATAAGCCCACTGCTTTCATCCCACTTGGCACCTATTTTTAGTGTTGGTGGAGGATTTTCTATTGGGGATTCCCACACAACACGCAGACGTCTGTGTGCCACACTTACGTCCCTAGCAGATTCCTGCAGCTAAACTTGCAAAGGCATTACACTTCTCATTGGGAGTCAAGTTGTAATGCCCTCTTCGACTGATCAACCTGAATATGGCCATTTTCTTCACCCTTTCCTTCAAATTTTGTCCTTCAACAAACATTTCATCTTCTACAACATTCTAGCAATCTCTAACACTCACTTCAAGAATTCAATCCAACACTTCAAGCAACATTCTTGCACTTCATTGCAAAAAATACATCACTCCATCACTTCAGTAGAGCAAGTGTGGAACCAAATGCCATTGCAGCAGGGGCTTGATTCCTCTCATTTTCTCCCCCAAGCAGCCTTGAGTGCTCTTGGTGGAGGTGGTAAGCTTTCCACTCCTCTTCTGTATTACTTGGTTGAGTAAGCACATTTACTGTTTTGTAGTCTTTTAGTGCTCTTTGTTCCATTTACTTATTTATCATATTTTTTCTCCATTGTTGCAAACTTGGCTGTTCATGGAGGTGGAAACACCTAAACATGGGTCTGACTGAGGTAGATCCCTATACATCCACCCAACATTATCCTCCTCTTTGTGTGTAGGTGAATGTTCTTTCGAGGAGCTAGCTGGCGAACTAGTTTCTTTGTGAGATCCTTCTTGCCACCCTAACCCTTCCATTTTTACTTTATCACATTAGAGAGTATTTTTTTTACTTAATCATGTTATTTTGGCCCTTTAGTAGTAGTTAGTTGGGCCATTAGCTTGTTTTCTTAGGTTTGACCTTGTCTCTATAGTTGTCTGGTCGTACAGACATTAGCACACTTGAGAGACGCCAACATGCTGCACTATCGTCCCAGGACCGCGCTTCCATCCTTGGGTAGAGAGCTTCCTAAGGTGTAGTGTTGAACCTAAAAACTGGCTTACCTAGCCCCATTTTGTATTTTGGGTCGATAGAGTGATTGAAGGACCTTATAGTCCTCATCATTCTCGTCCCACATATCCTAACAGCCCGCTAAGCTGAGGTAAGTTAGGGAAGCCTTCCGCATCTTGGCCCTCCATGACCTGGGGCCTTGCACATGGTGGTCCCCCTCTCTTACAATTACTAATACATGTCTTAGGAGTTCTTTGTGTGATGACATTAATGTTAAGCAAAGACCTCTTTGTTTCTTTTGAAGGACAATAACCAAGACCACTAGTGTCTATCAATTTAGAATGCACTAATGTTAAAGTTGGCTTAGAAGAATCCTTTGTATCATCAATTCTAAGGGCCAATGTTTCTCTATCTTTCTTAGACATATCAAATGAAGAAGAGGGAGAAGGTTGAGTCACTGTCTTTTGGGTAGCTTGAATAGTAGCACTCATTCGACTCAATTCATTCAAAGCCTTATTATATTCCTTGACCAAAGATTCATATTTATTTTGAGAAATATATGCAGTCAACTCAGCTACTTGGATAGGAGTTATGTCAGTAGCTCTTTTGACCACTAGTGAAAGCATGACCTCTTCAATTGGCCTAGCCACCTCATGTTTGTTGGTATTTGATGCCATAGACCAAAATGCAAGGGTATGCAACTTTGGACTATACCCGAAACCAAATACTTTATTTTCAAACTAATCTTTAGATATCAGAGCTAGAGGATCTCTTCTAATTGCATCATAGGCAATGGAAGCTATGATGGTACACCCTAGTAATAACATAACTCCACTATTTGTAACAATTTTGTGATCTTCAATAGGAGTAATGACTGCAATTTCAGCCTTAATTTTTTCTTCTTCTGCTTTCTAAGCTTCTTCTTGACAGGAAGGTTCAACATTGGCTTGAGCTGCTTCCAGTCTCTCTTTTATTTCTTTACTCCTTTGTTGGATCATAAATTCTTGAAATTATTTAGTCTGGACAAATTTATCACTAGCGAAGAACTCATCACATTCACTAATCCTAGGATCATCATCATTTTCTTTATCATAATGCCATTGGACAATCCTATCAGGAGGAACATCTGAACTATGAGTTTCTTCAATATAGGGAGGAGGAAATTTCTTCTTAACTTATTCATTTCCTGGCACATGTTTTGCCACTTGTTCCTCTCCAACCTCCTAAACATCTTCAAACCTCTCTGGGATATCCTTAACTTGTTGATGTCATTATTTCTCTAAACAGATCCGGGCCCTATCTTCACCCTCTTTTACTTTTATTTTAAATTGACCAGACTAATAATCCCTTATCATAGCAAAGGCCCTCTCCAAAGTTTTTTTAATTTCATTGTATGGACTGATGTAGAAGGCATTCCTTTTCATAATCTTCTCCTCAAGGTTTGTCATAGTTGTCCACTCCCTTTTCCTAGCCATAACAACCTCATCACTTGTCAGGTTCCTCAGTACATCATCTTTATAGAAAAACTCATGATGTATGATGCCTAAGTTCTTTTGTTTTCTCTTTTTAGCCACAAATCCTTTTGGATCAAAAATTATCACCCCATCTATAGTAATTCTAAGATTATTTACCATAATGCCCAATTTCTCATACCCTTCAAATAAGCAAAAGAGTATTGGGGGAATAATAGAGAGCCCTTTTTGTCCTTTCTAAACATTTCCAAATCCATGACCTCCAATTGCCACATGAGCTCCATGAAATCCAACCTGTCTTAGACATACAAGGGTAAGCGATGGGGCACCACTTTAGCTCCATAAACCCTGATCAAAGAATATTCAAAATCTAAGAACCATTCAACCCAATTATGTGTGGCTACAAAACTTGGTACATCCATTGGGCACATAACATTCCTAATTTCTAGAGAAATTCTGAATCTAGGTACCACACCCAATGACTCTAAGATACCATGTCTTATAATATTAGCAAACAAAATATATAGTTAGAACTGGAGCAATCCTGATCCCAAATATATGTCCACATTTGCACAGGGATGGCCTCATTTTCATTGTTCACAATCCTTAAATTCAATTTTCTTTTCCACTCATAATCCCCTTCCCATAAGAGCATGTGCGTCAATAAAGAATAGTGAGGGAAAGATAGAGGGAGTGATCCCTTTTTCAAATTAAGAAAATTCTCATGCATTCGTTGGGAAACAAAGTTAGCATAATAAAAAATAGTGTTTCGATTATATTCTTGTATATCTGCCACCATCACCAACAAATCAAGGGCTATTATGACCTCAAAGTCCCAAGCTAGCACCTGGTTCAAACAATAGTAAGTGTTCTTGAAATAGTCTTCAAATTCTTCACACTCAAAAGGCTCAACATCCTGAACAATGAACATTTTTCTGTTCCTTCTATGTCGCACCGGTATTGATTCTTTATATGCAAATTTCCTTCCTTGATATTCAACATACAAGTCAACATGCCTAAACTTTGTAGTGTAATTGGGATTCAATCCAAACACATCAAAAATTTTATCCTTAGTCACTTCCAGAATCATATCACCTTTCTCAATCTTTATTTTCCTGTCAGTAGGGTCATAGTGCCTTGCTAGCTCCATCATTAAGTCAACTTCTACAAACAAATTTGGAACTACTAGCTATCCAAGGTTCAACCCCCATAAGAAGCATGCAGGCTTACTGGAATTTTTCCTATTGAAAGAATACTTAAAAAATTGCCATCCACTCTAGGGTTGGGGTTTCTCACCAATCTCACTAGCATCATCAATCAACCTATTGGTAACAACAACTTGTTTTGTGGGCTTATTACCAATTCATGACCCCCCCTCTCTAATACCTCCAGAAGTCTCTTGCATGAACTTTTATGTTTCCTTCTTTGCACTTTTGGACCTCGTAGAAGCCGCAAGAGTACCTGGTAAGGGGTTAGACAAAGCTATTGGTTTGGGCTCGGCTTCATCTGGAACATGCTGAGTTTTAGGTCTTTTGACCCTCTTTTGTTTTGGTTTCCTTTTAGGTCTAACACTGGACTCACTAGGTTCTGGTTCACTCATGCTTATAATGTGAATGGAGCTTAGGGTTGACAATTTATTATAGCCAGATAAAACCCTTCACAATAATGATAGAAAAAACTCTTCTTCTTAACAGTACAAATTTTATCACAATTTAGACAATGCTCAATTATCAAATTGAAAGCACCAGGAAAAAAATAAAATGCACTTTCCATCAATCTTCTTATCAACTTTTATGGGCGTTCATCTTGCCACCTTGATTAATAGGAGGTATCAGTTTTCCTTACTTAGACAAAAGTTGTTCCACCCTTGTTGTAGATAATCTCATGAGTTTTCCTCACAAATTCTTCGGCCTCTGGTATTCCTCCTACTAGCCAATGAACTAGGATGCACAATAAACTAGATATCTACTTTTAGTTATGGCCGAGAAGGGAGCATGTCACCATTAATATTTGATAGTAAGCTCGCGTGAGCAAACTGACAATTAGCTGTTCAATTTTGAACCTTGATCATTGATCTTTCAACTTTAAAACTATATCAATGGTACATAATTCACCTCACTACCTTTCCATATTCTTTATACGAAATCCTTAAGATTCTAACACGTTGCTTCTTCATGTAGTAGTTGTTTCCAATCACTAATTTACTTCATTCTTTTTCATATTTATTAGCAACATAAGTACCTTGTGTGACAATATATCAACCCTTAGATCAATGGTTGGACTCTTGATCATCCTTATCTCCATTTCTCCTCGCCAATTCAACTTTGTACCTTGACTCCAATCAGCGACAAGAGATGCATGTACCACAATACCACAGTTTGACCATACACCTGCATAGTAATAAAAGACATCGCAAATAGAATGTAGCCAAGTTAGCGTGATAAAATTTCTCATAAGAGACCATATCACTCATCACTAATCATGACCTTAGTGCTCAAAATAAATCTGCAAGGTGTGATACAACGGGGAACTCAAAATATCGCTCATCGCTAATCATAAATAATCCCTTTACAACACATTAGCGATGTGTGATAAAACTAGGATCATGAAATGAGAAGACATCGCTTATCACCATTACAACCTTAAGAACTCAAAAAAAACTAGCGATAAGCAATCCCTTAAGAACCTCGCTCATCGCTAATCATAAATAGGAAATTAGAGAACAATTAGCGATGGGAGGTACAATAGAGATACCTTATCATTGCTCATCGCTAATTTAAAACACATACTTCAAAAGTGATCGGCGATGAGCGATAAGGATACAAGGTCTGCTGAACTTAAGTGAAATTTTATGCACATGCTCAGTAAGTTGTTATGACAGGGGGGACTTCCTAGGATGATACAATAAATAAAAACAAAATCTCAATAACCCCAATGCCATGACAACTTAACTTTCTAAACTCATGATGAGGTAATCGACTGCTTAATAGAGGGTATAAAAATAGTGACCGACAATGGGCAATAAGGAGTCTACAACCAAATAGAATGCTTAAATGATTTTAAGGGAGTAGAATTTCAAAAACCCTCCTAAAATGCAACAAGGGTTTAAGATGGAACAATGAGAATTAAGGTTCCATCAGTGGCTCCAATCGGGGACGTATGCCTCTCGCAGGCATGGAAAGATCACTAGAATCTAAGGTTGAAGCAGACCAAAACATGGATTAAATCCAAAGGACCCAAACTAGGGAAACTGCCCAAATGAGATAGCAAGCCCCAAAACAAAATGAAAGAAAACACACCTATATACACAATATACAAAAAGAACGTACATGGAAGATAACTTACTTAGGAGAAGTATGGCTTTAAGAACTGTCCATGTACTGGCAATTCAAAAAGTTCACCTGTCCGGCTTTGAAGAAAATATGAATCTTCTCTGTGAGTGATGGCTATCAAGTAAGGGCCAATCCACAATGCTTCAAACTTTCCATGTTTTCCCTTATCCTGAAATCTTGCATTCCAAGCTAACACCATGCTGTTAACTTCAAATTTCTTGAGAGAAGCTCTTCTTTCATATAAATTCTTAACACTTAATTGCATCTTCAAATTTTCATCTTGAGCCTCCCTCCTAGACTCATCCAATTGTACCAAATTGTTGATCCTGTGTTGCATATCATCATAGATTTCTCCATCATATTCCTGCACAAACTTGTAAATCTTGAGTAGGTTATTCTGTGGAAATCTTGCCTCCAGACCATACACTAAACCAAAAGGTGAATAACCACTGGCCTTTTTCATAGTCACTCTATCCACCTAGAGTTCCAACTTTAGTTTTGAATCCCGAGCCTTTTTGTTCTTCTCCATAATTCTCTTAATTATCTTCATCAAGCTCTTATTACGAGACTTTTCTTGACCATTTCCTTGGGGATGGTAAGGTGAAGAGTAAGAGACTTGTATGTTGTGTTTCTCACAAAAGTCCTTGAATTCATCTAATCTAAAACACATAGCATTGTCTAAGATAATCCTTTGAGGGACTCCAAATATGATAAGAATATTATTTAATAGAAAATCAACTACCACCTTGCTTGTTGCCTTCTTTGTAGGTATAGCTTCCACCCACTTTGTAAAGTAGTCAATAGCAACAAGAATCCATGAGTGACCTCCATTGGATTTTTTTGGTATCTCCCCAATGAAATCAATCCCCCACTACTGGAAAGGAGCTTCAACTGTCATAAGGTATGAGTGGCAGATTTCCTGAAAACTTCAGTTTTCCTGAGAATTTTTGACATGCATCACAAGTTTTAAAAAATTTGTGAGCATCCTTAAAAACTGTAGGCCACCATAATCCAACTCTTAAAATCTTATGTGCAGTAGTCTTTTCCATATAATGACCACCACACACCCCATTGTGCATTTCTTGTAGAAGCTCCAATTCTTATTTTCCATCCACACATTTTAGAAGCACTTTGTCTAAGCTTCTCCACCAAAGCTCATTATCAATGATAACATACTTGATAGCATGTAATTTTATTGTTCTTTTTTCATTGTCAACCATATCAGCAGGACAATTCACCTGCACATTTGCATATCACAGAGAGGTGCCACATCAGTTACTTCAATGTGATTTACTTGATTGGCTTCTAAGTTCACCTCTTCCATCAACTTGGCTAGGTTGTGTCCTCTTACTAGCTTGGTAATGTGAACCTCAATGTTGAATTCTTGGATCATGTTGTCTCTTGTTGAGTAAAAATGTCCTTCACAGCTGCACTCGGTGCAAAAGAAATAATTGTAGCCCCTTGTAGGTATGTTCTGAAGTTATTTACAACCTTCACCAAAGCATAAGCTTTTTTCTCAGTAGTGTCATACTTCAGTTCTGCAGCCTGTAGAGATTTGCTAAAAAATGCAATTGGTTGTTCAAAACCTTGCTCATTTTTTTGTAGTAGAACAATGGAAATAGTATGAAAATAAGAAAAAGAGAAGATGTGCATTGGTTTGGAGAAGTTGAGAGACTTCAAAACTGGAGCCTCTTTAATAACTTGTTTGATCTTCTTAAAATTTTGACTGGGCTCTTCACTCCAAAGTACCTTTTCACCCTTTTTCAACATTTTGGAAATAGGTCTTGTAATCTCTGTAAAGTTGGTTACAAATCTTCTTATAAAATTTATTTTTCCAAAAAAAGACTGGATACCCTTGACATTTCTTGGCTGGGGAATCTTATCAATAGCTGCTACTCTCTCAGGATCTATCCTTACTCCTTCCTCTGACAAAATATGTCCTAGGATTTTTCCCTCAGTGACCCCAAAGGCACATTTCTTCTGATTCAAAGATATTCCATATTCTAGTGACCTGAAAAAATCCTTTTCTAAATGCATGCAATGGTATTCTTCTCTCCTAGAAAAAGTGGTCAAGTCATCTTGATACACAACCATAAATAGATCAATAAAATTTGAGAAAGCTACATCCATAGCCCTCTAAAAAGTAGCACCAATGTTTTTGTTAAGCCAAAATGAATCCTTACATACACATAAGTACCCCAAGGAGTAGTAAATGTAGTCTTGTATTGCTCAGAATCCTTCAGTTTTACTTGATTATACCCTGAAAAACTGTCCATCATTGACAATAGCTGACAACTAGTTACCTTTTGTAACATGGCTTCCATGTTGGGTAAGGGATAATTATCCTTTAATGAGGATACATTCAAGTTCCTGAAATCAACGCACAGTCTTATATACCCATTCTTTTTCCCTACTAGTACTAAATTGGATACCCACAAAGAATGCCTAATGGGTTTTATAATACCATCCTCCCTTAACTTTATCAATTCTTCCTGCATCTTGGGAGCTATTATAGGATTAATTGGTCTTTTCTTCTGTCTGAATGGTTTTGCATCTTCTTTCAAAGGGACTCGTGTTGAAACAACTCCTCTTTGTAGGCTTTCAATTCATCATACGACCAGGCAAAGACATGCCTATACTTTCTCAACAAGGCAATTAGCATGGCTTTCACATTTGGTTTCATCCTTTTTCCTATATAAACCTTCTTTAGGGAATTTTCAATTCCCAAGTTCACATCTTCTAAGTCTTTTGGGTGGGCAATAGTCGATTTGGCCTTACTATCTTATTGATTATCAATGACCCTCTCAAGCGCTACAAGGCCTTTAGGGATCTTGTTTGTTTTTAATTGGATAACATCTTTTCCAAACATTTTTTCTTGTCCATCAACATTTTCTACAAATCCACTAAAGTCAATCTCCTAGCCTTCATATTTATTAGCACATTTTAGAAATCTAAGGATATCCTCATCATCATTAAAAAATTTCCACTTGTATACATTGTCAGGGATAGAGGGCCTTGTCTTTATCTCAACCTTTGATATTCCTGTGAAAGTTATATCATCAAATCTTAATGCAATATTAGCCAGTACATGAATAATTTTGTTATGTCCTCTCTCCATCTATTCTATTCCAAAAGCATCAAATTGTTTAATGGAGTCCCAAATAACATTCCAGTATTGTCTCAGTCTGTTATTTTTGTAAGCATATTTAGCTCTCACCTGGGATACTACTAACTCAGAGTCACCAATTACCATTAGTTTTTTGATTCCATGTTTTTCAGCAAGTCTTAATCCTAATAACAAGGATTCATATTCTATTACATTATTGGTGCAGACAAAAGATAGTGTAAAAGAAAACTTATAAGTACTTCCAACTGGTGATACTAGTAAAATCCCTGCACTAGATCCATCCTTAGAGCTCGCACCATCAAAGTACATTTTCCATAGTTCTTCTTTAGCAGACATTCTTGAAACTTCATTTTCTATAGGTGCAGGACATCTTTCAATTTCCTTTGGTACTTCCTCTACCTTGAACCCACCAATGTCAGTGTTTATAAAAAGAATTGTGTCATATTCAAGGACATGTTCCAACATATGTGGAACCCTAGATTCTCTCATTACTTGGATATTCCTTTCATCAATAGTAAATGTAGCATAAGACATATCACACTGCATACTACCTCCCATAGATTCAGTCCATTTTTGTGATAGTAACATTCCATAATTAGGTGGGATATCAACTACAACCACACTCATTTTAAACTCCTTATCAAGGAAAGCTGCTAACCTATATGTAAGCTCATTTATCACACCTACCACATGGAATTCTCTGGCATCCATGGCATAACACTTACCATGAGTGCTATCAAATTTTAATCCTAATGCATCCATGATTTTAACTGGCATGACTTTTTTAGATGAACCCGATTCAATAATACAATTCTTTATGAAATCCCCCCAACTATTAAGGTAAGAAAAATGGATCTATCTTATCTGGACATGTATTCATAGAATTTCCAAGAAAAATGTGGGGGATATCAACAATTAATCCTTCAACCTCCTTACCCCTTTTGTCTTTGTCACTTAATTTGGAAGGAGTGGGTTCTAATACATCATTACTAGTTAGAGCAGTACCAATGATAAGGGCCACTACCTTCTATTTATGTTCCTTTATCCTCATCATTTCAAGAAAAGGTACAAACACTTTAACTTGACTAAGTAACTGAAACATGTCAACAGGAGTATACTTGGGAAACTCAATTGAAGGAATACCTTGTTCGTGGTTATTTTATTTTTGTTGGTTTCTAGTTTCTTTAGCCTTTTGTATAGTATCCTTCTTTATAGTTTCAAGAACTTGCTTTTGCATCTTTAGTTTTTCAGCAGAAAATTTGTGTCCAAGAACAACTTTTAACTTGCCCGTCCTCTTGGCCCAAATTTTATCTCCCTTGTCTTCTTTCTCTTTGACAACTTTTTATTTATCAAGTTCACGTTCCTTGCCCTTAGCCCCTTTTTCTTTTATGAATAGACCACCAGGGTTACCTTTCTCACCTCTGAAAGTTCTATTCCTCAAATGATAAGAACCTCTAGCTTGAACAGCTAAGACTACTGTATACCTTGCAATTTCTTTTGAAGAAGGCTTTCTCAATGAGACCATCTTCAATCACATCCAAATTGTAGGCCTCATCATTGCTGGTATCATCCTCATCAAAAAAACCTGTTGATGATATGTGTTAGCTATTTTTCTTTGATTATCAACATCTACTTCACAAGAATCTTCATCAGAATCACCCAGAATCATAAGCACATCATCATTATCCTCTTGATCTTTTTGATCAAACTCCTCGGGCATGTTATCTTCTACCTCCACCATCTGTGCCACTACACACTGCTTTGAGGAATGTGACATTCAGAAAGTCATACACCAAGGAGTATCTTCAACAAAGCTCCTTGAATTATTTTGCAGAGGATCTGGAGGAACTTAGTTCTGGGAATTTCTTTGATTATTTAAGATAGGCTTCCCATTATACCAATTGGTATTATAAGGTTGGTCCTACAATCTAGGGGGTGTCTCATTTCTTTGGAAATTTCTTGGTTGGAACTTCTCTTGCTTTTCAATTGTATCATCGATGGTTTTCATGAAGCTCTCAAGCTTGTCTTCAATTGTTACCCCTTTAGCACTTGAATTCTTTTCTTCCCTTTTTGAAGTTTTGAAAAGTCTTGGATCATCATGTCTGCCAACTTTACCAATTTTCTTGCTGATGCTTTCAATATGTTCTGCCATCTTAAAAGCTTCTCTTAAATATTGAGGATGCTTATCTAGCAGGCAATAACTCATCTTTGCATCAAAAGCATTGCAATAATTTACCAAGCATACATGATCATTTAAATGTAAACAAGGAGGCAACCTTTTTATAGCCTTTTGGAACCTTGTATTGAACTCATAAACAGATTCATTGGACCCTTTCACAATATTGTTGAATTGATTTAACAAAAAACTTGAATCAGTCTTATCACCATACTACTCTCTAAAAACCCTTGTGAATTCTTCCCATGAACCAATGCTCTTAGCAAGTAAAATCCTCTACCATTCTCTTGCATCTTCAACAAGAGACTGCATGATTAATTTCATCATGACATCTTCTGCTTCTACCTCAAATTCATCCATAACCTTGGTGAATGCTTTGAGGTGGTCTTCACCACTTAGAGCATTATTTCCAGAGAGTTTTACTAGAGAAAGCCTAAAATCTTTAGGCAATGGGTTGGGATAGCTAGGTATTCCAATGAAACATAACTGTTGATACCTGTCTACTTGGAGTGGTCTCCTAGTGTGTCTATCCCTATGATCATCTTTGTGTTCATCATCCTTCTTGTTATTAGAGTAGCTACCATCCCTTTCCTTACCACTTTCACCATCACCTCCTTCTTTCCTACCTCCTTCATCATCTTCGAAATGAGACTTATCATTCTTATTTCCTCCCCCACCACCATTTCCATGATTCCCACCACTACTCCCCCCAAGGGTATGCCCATTTGACTTCCTTTTATGCAACTCTCTATCAATATGTCCAAAACTTGAAGCTTCTAGTATATGATTAGACATTTTAAGGAATGCAATCTTTCTAGCGATTTCAACATTAGAGGCTATCACTTTAGCTTTTTTCAAATCTTCTCTCAGCTATTCACCTTCCAACTAAAACCTCAGTATCTCAGGATTTGGAGGTGTATCAGATGGGGTTGGATCAATTTTGGCTTTATTTATGGGGTTCTTAGTAGGTGAAGTATTGGTTTTATCATTGGTTTTGAATGTAGTTTTCTTGGGTGGGTCAACAGGTCTCTTCCCATGGTCTACAAATGATGTTCTCTTCACAATAATAGGAGGGTCTAAAGATTTAGTGGTTGAGAGAGATGTAGTATAAGTATCAGTAGTTGAGGTTCCCATTGTGACTGTTATTCTAGGAATATCATCAGTCATTTTAGAAAAAAATTCCTCAAAGGTTCTATGCCTTGTAGCCTCCTCTTTTATTTTCTCCAAATTTTTTCTTCTAGCATCTCTCTCAAGTTGTTTAGCTCTAATCCTATCTTGTTTTTCTTTCAACTCTTTCTTTCTTCTTTCTTCTTGCTCTTGGAATCTTAACTCTTCTTCTTCAATGGCTTTCATGTCATTGTCTATATCTTCCTCATTTTCCAGAACATCTCCATGTTCACTCAGGGCAGGGGTAAAGTAAGGTTGGTTAGCCAGTTCTCCCTCAAGAGAAAAATGGATTGGCTCATCAAGGGATTTACCTCATGGCTTGAAATTATTTCCATTGAAAGTGGACCCAATTCCTAGGGTTGAGGACTCAGAGAATTTCTTATTCTTTCCCCAAAACTCCCACCTATTCTCCTCTCTTGAAAGATTTTTTTGACTATCAAAAGCTTCCCTGGTTTATGTTAGATTCTTGAACATTATGTCCTTCTTCATGGTCACTTACACTACTTATATCAACATGAAAAGTAGGAGATACACCAGAATGGGAATCAACTGACTTACTTGATTCAGAGCATTTCCTGACCCATTCAGGTTGCTTTTCCTTTGTAGGTTTAGATTCTTCCTTCTACTCAGGATGCTTCTTCACATAACTTTTGGTCTTCCTCATAATGTCAATTACAGAAAAATCATTTTTATTGTTTTCTTCTAGAGCTTTAATCTTCACACTGGTACTAGAGAACTCGGAGTCACCACCTAGGATATTGGGAAACAAAAAGTGATTGCACTTTGGTTTTGTACTTATTACTCCAAAAAATATTTTAAACATTACCTTACAGATAGTGGCAGAATGAAATAACACTTGACGCATAAGACCTAGTATAATGGGACAAATGCAATAAACTTAAAATTGGTTATTCCTTAAACAAGGAATATTCACAACAAACAACTGACTCTGACTATACATAATCTGAACTTAGAGACTTTTGGACTTATTTGGTCCCCAACAGAGTTGCCAATTTGTTGGTTATTTTTTAAGAACCAAACTAATCTCTAGAAATACCTATGGATTTCACCATTTCCAATTATTAGTAATACTAAAGGGATTGGCCAATGAACAAATAGAGGCTGCTTAAACTTCTATTCCTACTCTTTGGGCTCTGTGAAACCCGGGAGGGTGATCCCACAATGTATACCTAAAAACCTATTACAATTGTGACCAAATACATTGTTAATAACATATATATCTCATGATATCACTTAATTGCAACATTAAATAAGTTGGCAACTTATCGTGCTAATGTTATATAAGTTGATTATGAGAGAAAAAACACCTGAAAGAACAAATGACAACAGTGTTCCTTTTGAAAATTTATGGTTAAAAGATTGATTAGTAATGAATCAACACTGTAAATGTTACACTAATATCTGGCATGAACTAGTGTCTTTATCTAGAGCATGGAGTCAATATCCTTTAACATAAACTAATAACAATTCAAACAATAACACATATAATCCCAATAAATCTTGCATTACAATATTTCTCTATGACTCCAAGATTATTACTTCTTACATATATCCTAGCACATAGTAATTATAAGTTATCACTCTCATATAAGCATTTACATCAATTCATTGAATTGATAGGCAAACATGAAACTGAACATCCATCAAATAATAACTGAGACAAATGAAGGAAATCCTTGACTTCTTTCAATCATAACTTATAACATACATACATGGAGAGAAAATAATTGTGAAACCAATATTAATATGTATCATAAAATGTTATACCATTATCAGTCTTACATGCATGAGTATGAACTCCAAAATTAACTTAAAACAAAGACCCTAACACTTGCTTCGTATTTTCTTGATAACACTAACAGTATCAACTCAAAATTTTCTAACTCCTTTTCTTCTTGTCCTAAATTCCTTCTTATAGAGATGAAGGAGCAAAACAAGCCTCAGACCAAATAGCACACATGTCATGATTTCATAGGACCACTTGCAACAATATTCCCTTCATGGTTACGCTTGAGTCTTCAGGTGAAACAAATAAACATGAGGAAAAAATATCCTCAAATCTTCATGGAAAATAGGTCCCACCTTAAAAGACGTCATTAGTTTGTTACAATAGTCACAAGATATTCTTCATGTGTTCTAAATGCCAACTGTAAGAAAATAAAAAACAAAAAAACTTACGAAGCAAGGAAAAGAAAATAGAAAAAGGTCAAAAACTACTTAATCCACAATAGCACCACGTGCTAATCACTTTGAACACTGAGGAGAGAATAATATTTTCCCATGTTTTATCAAAATCCTAATCTGTATTGTTTTCAGGTTATGTATCATTCCTCTCCTATCCATTATTCTCCTTATTCACTATGTATACTTCTCCAACCAAACATTGTACTCCTCCTCAGTGGGCCATTTAACATTCAATAAAACTTGCAGCTTAGTAGTATACTGGGAGTACCTTGCATGAATTAAAATTCTGGCTTCCTTAACAAATATATCCACTTTTGACTCAATTTCCACCATCATATCAATGTCTGAATTGAGTAGGAGGTAATCAGTGACAGCTAGATGCATCAATAAATCCTCCCAAATCTTCCTTCCACGTGTCAAATGGATGTAATTCACCCTTTAAATTAAAAATTTTAGGCATGCCATGGTTCTCCATTTCTTTGAATATTTTCAACTTGTTCTGGAGCTGTATTCCCAATTTTCCATGGAAAGTTGTTACCTCATTTATTGAGTCAATAGTCTTCAACATGTTAGGAATATTTGTGGGTGACTCGGGATCTTCTTCTACTTTTGGCATCATCTCTTTCAGAGAACTCACTCTAGTAATCCACTTGTTCCACTCATTCCTAAAGGCTTCCTGTACTTGCAGATACTTTGTATTTTCCTCATGAATGTTTTTATACGTGGCCCATAGTTCATTAGCCTTGTGAACCAACTTGGTTACTCTATGCTTGAGCACATCCCTAAAAATCTCATTGGCCACCTTGATTGTCTCTAATTAGCCTGCTTGACATTTTCCTCTTCAGTAGTTAACTTTCCTTTTAAATCATCAATTCTGAGGGCCAAAGTTTCTCTATCTTTCTTAGACATATCAAATGAGGAAGAGGGAGAAGGCTGAGTCACTGTCTTTTGGGTAACTTGAATAGTAGCACTCATTTGAATCAATTCATTCAAAGCCTTATTATATTCCTTGACCAAAGATTCATATTTCTTTTGAGAAATATGTGTAGTATCCACACTAAGCATTGCAACATGTGCAGTCAACTCATCTGTCTGGATAGGAGTTATGTTAGTAGCTCTTTTGAACACTAGTGAACCCATGACCTCTTCAATTGGCCTAACCACCTCATTTTTGTTGCTATTTGGTGTCATAGACCAAATTGCAAGGGTATACAACTTTGGACTATACCCGAAACCAAATACTTTATTTTCAAACCGATCTTCAGATATTAGAGCTTGAGGATTTGTTCTAACTGCATCATAGGAAATGGCAACTCTAATGGTATACCCTGGTAATAACATAATTCCACTATCCATAACAATTTTGTGAGCTTCAATAGGAGTAATGGCTGCAATTTCAGCCTTAATCTTTTCTTCTTTTGCTTTCTTAGCTTCTTCTTGATAGGAAGGTTCAACATTGGCTCAAGTTGCTTCCAACTTCTCTTTTATTTCTTTACTCATTTGTTGGATCATAAATTCCTGAAACTCTTTGGTTTGCTCAAATTTATCATCAACCAATAACTCATCATAGTCCCTAATCCTAGGATCATTATCATTTTCTCTATCATATTGCCACTGGACAATCCTATCAGGAGGAACATCTAAACTATGAGTTTCTTTAATATGGGGAGGAGGAAATTTCTTCTTAACTTCTTCATTTTCTGGCACATGTTCTGCCACGTGTTCCTCTCCAACCTACTGAACATCTTCAAACCTCTATGGGATATCCATAGCTTGTTTCTATTTTTGTTTCTCTAAAAGGATCTACACCCTATCTTCACCCTCTTTTACTTTTATTTTAAATTGACTAGACTGATAATCCCTTATCATAGAAAAGGCCCTCTCCAAAGGTTTTGCAATTTCATTGTATGGACTGATGTAGAAGGCATTCCTTTTCATAATCTTCTCCTCAAGGTTTTTCATAGTTGTCCACTCCCTTTTCCTAGCCATAACAACCTCATCACTTGTCAGGTTCCTCAGTACATCATCTTTATAGAAAAACTCATGATGTATGATGCCTAAGTTCTTTTGTTTTCTCTTTTTAGCCACAAATCCTTCTGGATCAAAAATTCTCACCCCATCTATAGTAATTCTAAGATTATTTACCATAATGCCCAATTTCTCATACCCTTCAAGGGAAGTGACCTTAAAATAAGCAAAAGAGCATTGGGGGAATAACACAGATCCCTTTCTATCCTTTCTAAACATTTCAAAATCCATGACCTCCATTTGCCACATGAGCTACATGAAAGTCAACCTATCTGATGCATACAAGGGTAAGCAATGGGGTGCCAATTTAGCTCCATAAACCTTGATCAAAGAATATTTAGAATGTAAGAACCAATCAGCCCAATTATGTGTCGTTGTAGAACCTGGTACATCCACTGGGCGCATAACATTCTTGATGTATGGAGAAAGTCTAATTCTAGGTGCCACACCCAATGAATCTAAGATACCATTTCTTATAATATTGGAAAACAAAATATAGTTAGAATTGGAGCAATCTTGATCCCAAATATATGTCCACATTTGCACAGGGATGGCCTCATTTTCATTGTTCACAATCCTTAAATTCAATTTTCTTTTCCACTCATAATCCCCTTCCCATAAGAGAATGTGCATTAGTAAAGAACAATGAGGGAAAGATAGAGGGAGTGATCCCTTTTTCAATTAAGAAAATCCTCATGCATTCGTTGGGCAACAAAGTTATCATAATCAAAACCAGTGTTTCAATTATATTCATGTATATCTACCACCATCACAAACAAATCAGAGGCTATTCTAAACTCAAAATCTTGAGCTAGCACCTGATTCAAACAATAGTAAGTGTTCTTGAAATAGTCTTCAAATTCTTCACACTCAAAAGGCTCAACATCCTGAATAGTGAACATTTTTTGTTCCTTCTATGTCGCACCAGTATTGATTCTTTATATGCAAATTTCCTTCCTTGATATTCAACATACAAATCAGCAGGCCTAAACTTTGTAGTATAATTGGAACTCAACCCAAACACATCCAATATTTTATCCTTAGTCACTTCCAAAATCATATCACCATTCTCACTCTTGATTTTCCTGTCAGTAGGGTCATAGTTCCTTGCTAGCTCCATCATTAAGTCAACTTCTACAAACACATTTGGAACTACTAGCTTTCCCAGGTTCCACCCCCACAAATAGCATGCAGGATAACTAGAATTTTTCCTGTTGAAAGCACACTTAAATAATTGCCATGCACTCTGGGGCTGGGGTTTCTCACCAATCTCACTAGCATCATCAACCAACCTATTGGTAACATCAACTTGTCTTGTGGGCCTGTTGCCAATTCATGACCGCCCCTCTCTAATACCTCTAGAAGTCTCTTGCATGAACGTTTTTGTTTCCTTCTTCACACTTCTGGACCTCGTAGAAGCTGCAAGAGTACTTGGTAAGGGGTTAGACATAGCTACCGGTTTGGTCTCGGCTTTAGCTAGAACATGCTGAGTTTTAGGTCTTTTGACCCTCTTTTGTTTTGGTTTCCTTTTAGGTCTAACACTAGGCTCACTAGGTTCTGGGTCACTCATGCTTATAATGTGAATGGAGCTTAGAGTTTACAATTTATTATAGCTAGATAAAACCCTTCACAATAATGACAGAACAAAACTCTACTTCTAAACAAGACAAATTTTTTCACAATTTAGACAATGCTCAATTATTAAATTGAAAGCACCAGGAGAAAATTAAGACAAACTTTCCATCAATCTTCTTATTAGCTTTTATGGGCATTCATCCTGCCACCTTGATTAATAGAAGGTATCAATTTTTCTTACCCAAACAAAATCTGTGCCACAATCTCATGAGTTTTCCTCGCAAATTCTTCTGCCTCTAGTATTCCTCCTGCTAGCCAGTGAACTAGGACACACAATAAACCAGATATCTACTTTCAGTTACGACTGAGAAGGGAGCATGTCACCATTAATATTTGTTAGTAAGATTGTGTGAGTGAACTGACAAGTAGCCATTCAATTTTGAACCTTGATCGTTGATCTTTCAGCTTTAAAACTGTATCAATGGTAGATAATTCACCTCGCTACTTTTCCTTCTACTTTATATGAAATCCTTAAGATTCTAACATATTTCTTCTTCATGTAGTAGTTGTCACCAATTTCTAATTTAATTCATTCTTTTTCATCTTTATCAGCAACGTAAGTACCCTTTGCGACAAGATCTAGACCCTTAGATCAATGGCTAGACTCTTGATCATCCTTATCTCCATTGCTCCTCACCAATTAAACTTTGCACCTTGACTCCAATCAGTGACAAGAGATGCATGTACCATAGTACCACAGTTTGACACGTACACCTACATAGCAATAAAATACATCACAAATAGAATGTAGCCAAGTTAGCGCGAAAATTTTTCTCATAAGAGACCATATCGCTCATCACTAATCATGACCTTAGTGCCCAGAATAAATCCGCAAGGTGCGATACTACTGGGAACTCAAAATCTCACTCATCGCTAATCATAAATAATCCCTTTACAACACATTAGCGATGAGCGATAAAAATAGGATCATGAAATGAGAAGACATTGCTTATCGCCATTACAACCTTAAGAACTCAAAAAACATTAGCGATAAGTGATCCCTTAAGAACCTCGCTCATTGCTAATCATAAATAGGAACTTAGAGAACAATTAGCGATGGGCAGTACAATAGAGATACCTCATCATCGCTCATCACTAATTTAAAACACATACTTCAAAAGTGATCGATGATGAGCGATAAGGATATAAGGCCGACTGAACTTAAGTGAACTTTTATGCATGTGCTCAGTAAGTTGTTATGACAGGGGGACTTCCTAGGATGATACGATAAATAAAAACAAAAGCTCAAGAACCCCAAAGTCATGACAATTTAACTTTCTGAACTCATGATGAGGAAACCGGCTGCCTAATAGAGGTTATAAAAAAAGTGACCGGCAACGGGCAATAAGGAGTCAACAACCAAATAGAACGCTTAACTGATTTTAAGGGAGAAGAATTTCAAAAACCCTCCTAAAATGCAACAAGGGTTTAAGATGGAACAATGAGAATTAAGGTTCCACCAGGCTCTATAGGGACACAAATACCTTGTTCTCTAGCACCAAATCCTTTTCCACTATACCCAAGTTGTTTCATAAGTTCATAACATCTTCCATAAATATTTTTAATTTCTTTTGGATTCAGAGGTTTGTCATAATCAACTTTATCAATGTCTTTTGTATAATTTTGTTCTTCTCTTAAAGTAGTTGAGGTGGATGCTTTCAAATGTTGTGTTAAATCTTGTGTCAACATTACCGCTTTTTGTTTTCCCTTTTCAGACTCTTTGTTTGTGATCTTGTATTCACCCATGAATGTAGGTGTGAAATATAAGGAACCCTAATCGTCTTCCAATAGATTAGTGACTTCATCAATTTTCTTCTTGTGTTCTTCCTTTGTGATTTTCACTTTTTCTTCTTGTTTCAATACTTCCAAAGGATCTCATCCTTCTTTCTCGACAATCAGATAACTTTCAAGTTCAGGGTCAACTTTTAGCATGTAAACCTTTTAGTTAGAGACATACTTCATTACATGATGCAAAGTGGAAGGCACTCCATTCATTTCATGAATCCAAGGTCTTCCTAAGAGGATATTGTAAGAAAGATCGTCAGGCATAACATGGATCGAAGTTTGTAATGTTACTTTCCCAACTTTAATAGGTAATGTGATGACTCCAAGTGGTTATTTTCCTATATTATCAAATCCATGGATAGATAAAGAATCAAGTTTAATATCACTTCTACTCATTTTTTATCTTTTCCAAAAGGCTCACACTGCACACATTCAGGGCCGAACCATTGTCAACAAGTGTTCATTTTATCATGATTCGATTAACATAGACTATTATATTGAAAGCTTTATGTCTCTTTTGAATTTCTAAGGTAACTCTCTCTAGTGAAAAGAAATATCTAAGTTCATCTCATTCATTCCTTGAACTGTCACTACCACATCGTTTGAACTATTGTTAGGAGGAATCTAACTTGTTGCAAGGTTGTTTGAAGCATGCTATGATAATTAGGTGAGGTTTGAATAACATCCAAGAGGCATATCTTAATGGGAATATTCTTAAGTTGTTCAAGAAGATTATATTCCATTCCACTTTTTACTGGTAAATGAGGAGTGCTAGGAAAGATAGAGTTAGGAAATGGGAGAGATTTTTGAGTTGTTTTTCTTGGTTGCATATTATTCCTTGTGTTATATATATGAGAGATGATATTGGAGTTCAGTTGCTGCAAAACATTATCAAGTTTCCTTTTAGGTGGTTCTAAGATAAGCACAGGTTTATTTTGAACTTGTGATTTTTTTGAGGGTGGATAAATGATAAGTTTAGGCTTAGGAGAGTACTTCAAGGGATATCTAATGTGCATAACCTTAGAAGACTTATCTATATTTTCATGATCTCTTAGTGAAGGGGAGTCTAATTTTATTTCATCCTCTTCATCTACGGAATTACTATTGTCAATTTTCTCATTTTCTTCCACCATGATGTCTTCCCTAGTACTGTAGTTTCTAGGAAAGCTACAAACTAGATGTTCATGACATTCAATGTTTGGTTCTTCTAAAATAACTTCATCACAAGTAATGGAGTTATCAATGGTTGTATTGTCTTGTTTATCAATGATGGCATTCGCATGTTGAATAATTTTTTCCCTAGTAGAAGAATTAGGGGAAGAGATACAAATAGGACTCTCGTAACTCTCATTGGTTTGATCTTCTAACACCAAAATATCTTCATCACAAATAGGAGAGATATTGGGAGAAGACCAAGTTTTATTGTCATGATTATCCACCATTGTATTCTCTTTCACTAAAGAATTCTTATGAGGATGAGGGATGGTATTTTTCTTAGCATGCTTAGAAAGGTAGGATACTAACATTTTTTGACCAAAAATGCAAAGTACTTCAAACCATCTCATGCAATGCATAAACAATGTATATCCAAAGACAAAAAGTACTTTTATCCAATTTATGCAAAGCTTAAAAAATGCAAAAAATGTGTATCCAAAAATGAAAAGAACCTTTATAAAAATTATGCAAAGCTTCATGAATGTAAACATTGTGTATGCAAAAGTGAAAATAACTTTTATCCATATTATGCAAAGTTTCATAAATGTAAACATTTTTCAGATCTGAAGATTTTTGCTACTGAAATGATTTTAGAATGATTCAAAAATGACTTCACTAAATGCATGATTTTGACCTAGATGAGTAAAATAGAAATTCCTGAAACTTTCCAGACTAATACTATAGGTTACCAACAATCCTAGGAAGTACAAAAAATCACCAAAAAGCTCACAAAAAAGTGGTTTTTGTAGGCCTCTAGGGACTCATTCTCCCAAGGTGGTGAATGGTTCATGGTATGCTTTTCCAGGAAAGTTTGAATCTAGAAATGAAGCTTGTAAACTATGAAACATTTCTACCTATGTAACCCTATCAAGGACTCATTCACCACCTTGAGCGAATGGGTCCTAGTACAAGGTTTTTTGATGTTTGAAAAGTGCAATTTCTAAGTGATCACATGTGTTTTCTATTTCAGGTTTGTAACAGTCAATTCTATAACAGACTTAGTAGATTTCAAGTCTCTAAATGTAATGTTTACTAAGATTAAATGATGAATAATATGACTAAATCTAGTATGAAATTTTAATCTAAATGTTTGAATGATGATTTCACTATTAACAAAATGCAAAACTAAATAAGATCTCAGGTACTTTTTTTGATTTTTTTAGTGAATATAAGCAATGCAAACATACAAATTTACCCTAAATGCAATGAAAGTAATGCAAATCTAATGCAAACTTGGATCTAGGTTTTTAATGTACTCCAAATCAGAAATTAGGATGTTTAAAGGGATCGGGTTCACCAAAATGAAACATAGAAAAATAGGGTTTATCAAAATGAATGAACAAGATGATAAACCACTATGTTTTCTTTAGGGATATTTAATTCAATTATGAAGGGAAAAATGCATAAATAACAATAAAAAATCAATCCTAACTAGTATAAAAATAATGAGGGAGATTTTAATAGGCTGAAAGAATGTGTACCTTATTGGAAAATTATTGTTTTGGGGCCCACTAAGGACTCATTCACCTAAGGTGGTGAATGGGTCCCTGTCAGGGTTTCTGGAAAGTGCTTTATAGGTTTTATTCTACTTGGTCTACAACTCCAGATTCCATATGTTCATTGCTTTAGGCATCATTGAGGACTCCTCACCTTTAGTGGTGAATAGGTCCCTATTAGGGTTTTATAAAACTGAATTTTGGGTTTTGTTCTTCAATATTTGCACTTCCAGATCCTAGGTTTTCAGCTCTCAAAAGTCTGAAACAAATCTTGTACAAGAATTTTTGTGATCTTGCAATGTAGATGACAAATTTTCCAACTTTTCTCCAAATATTGCTCTTCAACATAAAACTTGTAATTACATATTCGAGAGGAGAATTTTTTTTTTGTTAGGGGATAGGGGTTTTTATTGGTCAAACCCCATTTTGATAATTAAATCTTGTAATGAAACAATGGAAATTCATGAAGGAATGATGAATGCACAATGTAATGCCACAACTCACCAATCCTCAATTGAACCTTGGAGTACAAATCAACAATCTTGCATGAAGTGGCCTCAATGTATGCAAATCTTAATCATAGACTTTGACATGAAACAATGCTTGAATAGGATCTCCAATGCTACATCAATATACTAGCTCACCAACATGCATGATGCACTATATCTTTGACATTATGAAATAGATCTTGATTGCTACAATAAACTTCAATAATCTTCCCTTGGATGCTTTGTAAATGATTGAGTGAACTCTATAATGCTCTGGTGAAAGTACTCTTGAATGCTTATGAAGATCTAGGATTGCTTAGATGAAACTATGTGAATTAACCTTATATTTATACTAAATCTAAGAATTAACCCTGAAATTCACATAATCCAAGCCGACATCAGATCTAGGATTGAAAATCATTAAAATCCCACCACAAATAATTCAAAAAGGGGTGTCTGAGGCAAGTGTCAGCCTCCTATAATGACTTTAATAACTAGGCCCTTCTAGCCATGATTCAAAGATTGGACATCTAACCTAAATGACCATCTTAATCATCATGAAGGTTGATCCGATGGACATTTTTCAATGAAAATTGAAGTGTCTCATTTTTCTCCAGAATCTACACCATCAAGAATATCTTAGCGTCCTGATTCCAACGCAACTCGAACGGAGTGAAAAGGAGTCCGTTTGCATGAGTTATGGCCAGTCAAACCTTCGGTCAAACTAGAATCAGGGGCATCCAGGAAGCGGAAAAAAAGATGCTATCAAAAGTTCTCAAAGTTGGCGTCATCACGAAGAGCTCATCGAGACAATTTCAACGGCGTTCATTTCATCAAAATCCGACACCATACGCGAGAGTTATCAGCGGTCAAAGCTTTCAGTTGACTTGTTGAGTTGGACCATAAAGATGTTGACGTCAGCATTCCGTACTGTACGGACAGTGAAATGGACCAATTAGAATTTGACACATGGCATCTCTGTCATCATTGTACAGAATCAGTGGGAGGTTGACACGTGGCATCCGTACGCCACGTGGTCAACACTGTCAGCGCCCAATCAACAAGTCCAGTCAGCAGGTGTAGTTAGCATGACACGTCATCAGTTTGCACAGTCAGCATAACACGTCAGCTCCACATGGGCATCCAGCTGGGAGACACGTCGGCACAGAGTCAGTGTACACATCAGCTCTGTCAGCGAATGAGGTCCTGCCACGTGGCAGTGGTCTGGCGCGCCATGTGTCCCATCATTCTCTCGCCTTCCTGCGTCAGCGTCCGTTGCATAGTTTGTTTTAACAAAAATGCTTGTTGGGCTGAGAATCTCGAACCCGTGACCTTCGCGCAGTCAGCCAACTCATCAACCGTTGGAGCGGAACGGTGACCTCTATCTATATAAAGAGTCTGTTGTGTTTTGTTATGAAATTTGCGAGGGTTGGCTATTAAAAGCCAGCGGCCGGGTTGGAACCTGCGACCGCCGGCCTAACGAAAAGCTAACTAGCCAATATACCACCGATGGCTGTGTATAGAATGTATGTGTTCGGTGTGTTTTGTTAGATGTTTGTTGGCCGAACCATGATATATGGCTAATAAAGCCAAAAACAAAAGCAACTCCCCTAAATTAAAATAATAATCCCTATTAGAAGATTAGTTAAAATCTCCTAAGCCCGAAATGAGTAAATAAACGGGCTAAAATAAAGATTAAGGGGGGATTATTAAATATTTATTATGTATAAATAGGGAGATTAAGTGTTTTTTTTGGGAGATATGAAGATTTTTAGGTATTTTGGAGAGATAAGGTGAATATTGTAAAATCTTTTGGTTAAGGACCAAATTGAGTTAATTCTTTGTATAAAAAGGGGAGTGTGAGGTGAGAGTTGCTATCGAAGTTTTCTTTCAGGTGACGAAGTCTTGAAGCTGTGGAGATAATCGAAAGAGAGGTCTTGTAGAGATTCCATTCTTGCACATCAGAGCGCTGTTATGCTGCCGAGGTGCTTGGAGAATGATTGTGGTGCTTTGTAATTGATTTTGGAGTTAATCGGATCGGTCTCTCTATTGGAGTGGACCCGGAGACGTAGTCACTTTCGTGATGAACTCCGTTATCAAACGTTGTTTGCACTTCTCTTCTTCTCTCTCTTTCTGTCTCTCATTTCCTTCCTTTCTGTTAAATCACCTTGTTATTACTTTCATTCTGTTATTTCCTTAAGTTAATTTTGATTTAATTGACTTGAAATAATCATTGTAAAAGCATTGTAAAAGTTAAGCATTTAAATACTGCAATCTAGTCTAGATCCTACACAGATCAAGTTGGTATCAGAGCACGTGACTATCATTGCAGTTATTTGTTTTTTGAATGCTAACGAGATCCAGGATTCAGAAGGGTGAAGGCAAGCTCGAAGACTTTAATCCTGAGATCGGGAAGCGGAACATTTCCAAAGATGTCAGTTTCTGGAATGGAGGTTCCTGAAGAAATCAGTGAGCAGGAGTTTCGAAGAGCATTCCTCGAGATGAAGGCTAAGGTGGACATTCTTTTTCAAGAGAGACAAGAACGGAAGGAACGTGAAGAAGGTTCGTCGAAGCAAGAAGATCACAAAGACAAGAAAGGGAAACAACATGGAGATGGTGACAAGCAACCAGATCCACCCTCTTCTTCTTCTCCTCCCTCTTCTCCTTCTTCTCCATCTTCTTCTCATTCTATTTCTTCTAATCCTTTCAAGAGTGGGTATAAACCTAAGATCAAAATGGATGTAAAATTTGACTTGCCTAAATATTGTGGTGAACTTAATGCTGAAAAATTGGATGATTGGATTCAACAAATTGAGGTTTGTTGTAGAGTCCATAACCTATTAGATGATGTTGATAGGATCCAATTAGCTACTCTTCGTTTAGGAGGTACAACCTTAACTTGGTGGGAGAGTAAGTCTAAGGCAGAAGTTTCACAACATGGTAGAGTCAGTTTAACTTGGGCAGAATTTATTAATGCTCTTAAGAAGCAGTTTTATCCCTTAGGACATATGCAGCAGTTAATGATGGATTGGCAAATGTTTAGGCAAGGGAAAGGTCAAACTGTCCAAGAGTACACCCATGAATTTAGGAAGAAGGCTATTGCTTTGAATGTTCCTTTGTATACCCAAGACACGTTGTTGAAGTACATAGGAGGTCTACATTCCTACCTTAGGCATTCCATTTTGGTTTTGAACCCTTGTAATTTGGATGAAGTGTCTGTTCAAGCTACACACTTAGAGTCAAGGGGTAAAGGATCTTTCATTGACAAGTTTGATAATGATGTAAATAAATCTTCTAAGAATGCAGAGACAGGGAAAGGAAAGAAGGCAGCTACAGTCAAGAAGGATGAGAAACTTTCTTGCACTCATTGTGACAAGAATGGTCATGATGAAGATCACTGTTGGAAGTTACATCCTGAACTAAAGCCTAAGTGGGCTCAGAGACGTAATCAGAAATAGAAAGGTAAGGAGAAAGCCTCGAATGTTGTTTTGGATCTTGGTTCAGATTCAGATGATGAGACTAAGATAACAGCTATGGGGTTAAAAGGTAAAGCTCCTATTTCTGGTGTTTCTGTTCATAGTTGTGCTTCTACTTCTAAAGTTAATGATGTCTCTGAAGATGTGAAGAGGAATGAGATTTTTCATTTAAGGGTTGTTGCTAAGAACAGTAAAATTGATGCACTCATAGATAGTGGATCTCAGGTGAATTTAATTTCAGAAAGTGTTGTAAAGAACTTGGGATTAAAAACTACACAACATAAGAAACCTTATCCACTAGGCTGGATTTGTGAAAATGATAAGTTGCAAGTAACAAGACAATGCACCTTAAGACTCGCAATCACTAGTAAATTTGTGGATGAAGTTCAATTTGATGTGGTTCCACTGGATATTTGTGGGATAGTGCTTGGTAGCCCTTATCTTTATGAAAGAAAAGCAATCTTCTACATGCAACAAAATCATTATCACTTGTTTAAGGATGGCATTCAGTACATTGTACATTCTCACAGGATTAAGACTGATAATTCTTTTGCAAACACAGGGCAGTTAAAGAGGGTAATTAATGCAAGTAAAGAATTAACTCTTATGTCTGTCAGTACAGGTGGTTCTACACTTGAACTTGTAGTAGCTAACCAGGGTCAGATGTTGCAGGATGCACTTGCAGTACAACATGAGAAAATGATGCTTGAAAGTATTGATGGATCCTTGGGTAAAAATGTTCTTGTTGTAAAGGATTGAATTGTTGTTGACTTATTCTCTTTCATTTCTGCATTATTATTTAGCTTGATGCTAGTCAATTGTTGTTGGTTAGTGGCTACGACATTGGATGTAGAAGCTTATGGAAGTGATAGAATAATTTTTATGTTCAACAATGTTGTTGCAGTCTTTATTGTGCTTGTGAGTCAGGTATTCAGATGTACAGAGGATACAGGACAAGTGGGGAGGCCAAGTCCTCACTTATTGTCAGAGTAAATGTCACTTTTGGAGGTCCAAAAGGTCTTCAGTGGGGAGGTCTGATCCGGTGGACATTTTTCAATGAAAATTGAAGTGTCTCATTTTTCTCCAGAATCTACACCATCAAGAATATCTCAGCGTCTTGATTCCAACGCAACTCGAATAGAGTGAAAAGGAGTCCGTTTGCATGAGTTATGGCCAGTCAAACCTTCAGTCAAACTAGAATCAGGGGCATCCAGGAAGCGGAAAAAAAGATGCTATCAAAAGTTCTCGAAGTTGGCCTCATCGCGAAGAGCTCGTCGAGATGATTTCAATGGCGTTCATTTTGTCGAAATCTGACACCATACGTGAGAGTTATCAGCGGTCAAAGCTTTTAGTTGACTTGTTGAGTTGGACCGTACGGATGCTGACGTCAGCATTCCGTACTATACAGACAGTGAAATGGACCAATTAGAATTTGACATGTGGCATCTCTGTCATCATCATACAGACTCAGTGGGAGGTTGACACGTGGCATCCGTACGCCATGTGGTCAACACTATTAGCGCCCAATTAGCAAGTCCAGTCAGCAGGTGTAGTCAGCATGACACGTCATCAGTTTGCACAGTCAGCATAACACGTCAGCTCCACGTGGGCATCTAGCTGGGAGACACATCAGCACAGAGTCAGTGTACACATCAGCTCTGTCAGCGAATGAGGTCCTGCCACGTGGCAGTGGTTTGGCACGCCATGTGTCCCATCATTCTCCCACCTTCCTGCGTCAGCGTCCGTTGCATAGTTTGTTTTAACAAAAATGCTTGTTGGGCCGAGAATCTCTAACCCGTGACCTCCGCGCAGTCAGCCAACTCATCAACCGTTGGAGCGGAACGGTGACCTCTATCTATATAATGAGTTTGTTGTGTTTTGTTATGAAATTTCCAAGGGTTGGCTATTAAAAGCCAGCGGTCGGGTTGGAACCTGCGACCGCCAGCCTAACAAAAAGCTAACTAGCCAATATACCACCGATGGCGGTGTATAGAATGTATGTGTTCGGTTGTTTTGTTAGATGTTTGTTGGCCGAACCATGATATATGGCTAATAAAGCCAAAAACAAAAACAACTCCCCTAAATTAAAATAATAATCCCTATTAGAAGATTAGTTAAAATCTCCTAAGCCCGAAATGAGTAAATAAAAGGGCTAAAATAAAGATTAAGGGGGGATTATTAAATATTTATTATGTATAAATAGGGAGATTAAGTGTTTTTTTTGGGAGATATGAAGATTTTTAGGTATTTTGGAGAGATAAGGTGAATATTGTAAAATCTTTTGGTTAAGGACCAAATTGAGTTAATTCTTTGTATAAAAAGGGGAGTGTGAGGTGAGAGTTGCTATCGAAGTTTTCTTTCAGGTGACGAAGTCTTGAAGCTGTGGAGATAATCGAAAGAGAGGTCTTGTAGAGATTCCATTCTTGCACGTCAGAGCGCTGTTATGCTACCGAGGTGCTTGGAGAATGATTGTGGTTCTTTGTAATTGATTTTGGAGTTAATTGGATCGGTCTCTCTATTGGAGTGGACCCGGAGACACAGTCACTTTCGTGACGAACTCCGTTATCAAACGTTGTTTGCACTTCTCTTCTTCTCTCTCTTTCTGTCTCTCATTTCCTTCCTTTCTGTTAAATCACCTTGTTATTACTTTCATTCTGTTATTTCCTTAAGTTAATTTTGATTTAATTGACTTGGAATAATCATTGTAAAAGCATTGTAAAAGTTAAGCATTTCATTTCTCGCACTTAGTCTAGGATCCTATACGTATCGAGGGTGAAGTTCTATCGGGTGAGACCCGCGAGTTCAAGGGGTGGTCGGCATCGCACATTGGTCTCTTAGGTATTTGGGTTAGAGGAGGCAGAAGTTCGCGAGGAGATTGTTGTTTCTAAATGGTAGAAGACATGCAAAAGTCTGACGGGAGCAACCCGAAGGATCAAACCCAGCTAAGGACTTGGAAAATAGAGGATCGGGCCCTGAGGAGCAGAAGGACGGGGGCAGTTCTCTTTTTAGCAACAGTCGGGATGGGACGTACTTTCGACAACGGGGGTCCAATGGAGATGACCCGCCAAACATTGATCACTTGGCACTTTGCTTTAATAGCCGAGAGGAAGTCAGGATCCAGAGGGCGAAGGGAAGTTGCTCAAATTCCGCAAGGGATGACATTGTCACCGAGGCAACCCGCAGATGAAGGTCCGCCAACTGGGACCTAAAGGGCACTTGGCATATGATCGTTTGTTTACACCAACAATGTTGCTTGGCGAGAAAAGGGGCAGGGCCCGAAGGCTAGGTTTTCAGGTTGCAACAGTTGCCTGAAATAGAGGGATGCAAATGGCGTTCCGCTAGCAGAAATCCACTAGGTGGGGTCTAATACCAACCTGAATTTTGGATTTTTCAAACAGTTTTAGGGGCAAGGAACGGGATGGGACCCAAGCGCCGGAGATTTGTGGCTAAAAAGTCATTTTGGATCGACGAGTTATGAGAGGCACTCCAGGGAAGGAGTCTCGCGTGGGTGGGCCTCGAAGGTGTGTTGGACTCCATTTCAGTTAATTCAAGCTCAAATGGTGAAAGGGTTACTTGATCTCGTGATGGCGGGACTGAAAGAGACGTTCGTCGTTTACCAAAGTTAACCTATTTCAAGGCAGCAATAAGGAAGCCCGGGCACGAAGAGCAAGTATGCTTTCACCGAAGAACGGCGACGGGGAGCTCAAGTTTTGCAACCGTCTTATGTGTGATTCTAAGGGTTTCTCAAGATTTGATTTCATGGGTTTTAGGCACCCTACTTTCCTCTATCTAATGCATGTGTTTTTCATCCTTTTTATCCATTTGTTTTGTGCGAAATCAAAGAAAAACATCAATGGGGTGCAAACAACAAACTTAACTGAAGAACCCGATGAAGGAAGTAGTTGAAGCAGCTGACAGATGCAAGGGATCTGTGATGGGAGGCTTCAGGCTCGAAGGCAACGTGCAGAGATAGCTCTCTAATCATTTTTCTATGCTCTAATTAAACTGACATATGAAAATGATAGTTTAGAGTCGACCTATTTAAAGGAATTAAGGCATTAAATGCCCACAATTAATGCACATACGATAGACCAAGAGGTAGATGCGTTGAAATTTGAAAATGGTTGTCACAGGGTCAAAACCCGATGGATGAAATGTCATCAGTTGATGGCCATCTAACTAATTGGTGATGATCGGATGTCACTAGAAGGTTCAGGCTCTGAGCAGCGGAAAGCCGCTAGGCGAAAGCTATAAAGGACGGTGAAGAGGCAGCAAAAATCTGATAGAGGCAATCTAGAAGGGCGGACCCAATGGGTCTCAAGGATGGTCATTTAGACTTCAACATCAGAAACACGATGGGAATGGAAGTCCAAGGTTGCGGGTCCCAACCTGCAGAAGGATGGGGTCCTTTGGCCATTCTGGACGGCGAATGCAACAAAGAAGTCCGCTAGAGGAAACCCACAAGGACAGACCCGCAGAGCCCGAAGGACGCCAATATGAAAAGCAGAGGCAAACTGCCAAGGGGGTTCCCACAAAGACATTGGACTTAGAAAATATGAGGGGAGTGAAATATGGTCGACTTAAGATAAACTTTGGGACTCAATGACCATTTTGAACACCGAACACAAGGGCACACAAAACAAGGCGACATCAAAAGTGACTCGGCGAGGCTAAGGAAAGAGAGAGTCCTCGTTTCGAATGGGGAGTATGTGCTGAGGGCACAATAGTAATCACAGTTAAGAGACTGTAAAATAGGAGTTTGAGGCTTTAATGAAGACAAAAGCTATCAATTTTTTATAGGGTCAAGGGGTTACTAAGGCTAGAGCTGTAAACGGTTTTTGCAAGTTGAAAAATATTTGTAGGAAGTTATATTGAGCCTTGTGTGATTTGAAGGGTAAAGCAATGAAATGCAAATAGAGTAGGGTTTTTTTAGGATAGTCACCAAGGAAGAGCAGGGCAGTCCTACAAAGAGGCAGTGTGTAATTTAATGCAAGTTGTGAAGTGTTGAAGCAACTGAGCATTGAATGAAGACACTGTCATAAGATTTTTAGGTATCAAAGCTATTGTAAAACCTTATACTGGTGCTCTTGGTGATGGTCAAGAGTCAAAATAGGAATATTTCAAGGATGAACTATCAAACTCATGGCAGGGACTTAGAAAAGGTGTTGACAAAGACAATCAAAGGAGACCATGAATTACAAACATATTACACTAAGAGGGAAAGAGGAGTACAAGTCATCTCAAAGAATGAATAGATCCTTATGCTAGCAGAGCTTGAATGCACAACTCATGGAAGGACAACCATGAAGCAATACCAAGGAAGAGACTTCTACAAGAAAGTATTGAGCAATAAGAACAAATTGTGCCAGTGATTCATGAATGCAATCTTGTTGACTATGACCTTGAATCTAGAAAGAGCAGAGATGATAATCATGACAATAGGTTGCAGGTTTCAACAACTCAAAGGGGGCATTGATACATGACTATAAACACCTTATAAGAGGTCTGAGATTGACATGATAATGAGTTAATGATAGTGTTTGGACAGTCTTATGACTATCATGATTGTCCATAAAAGATTCAAGGATAGCCCTTTGAAGGATAGTTGATGGGAAGAGATGATAGTTGGTCATACCATTAATGCATATGGATAATGTTCTCATAGAGAAAAAAAAGTAGACAAGAAGATGAGGATAAGATCAACTAAAGGAGTCACTAATGTAAAGGCCAAATCAATATGGCAAGGCTAGTTTCATAGTCACATTCAAAGCATGATAGCCACCATCACAAGACATAGCATAGTTAGACCTGGGGGTAGTAAAATGGAGGTCATCATTTCCAGTTGCAAAAGAGGATAGCGAAGTTGAGGTTACAAACTTATAAAGAATACAACACATATGACATGGCAATGATATCAATCAATCACCTTGAAGACAAGCTAATCACAAGTTGAGAAGCCTTAAACACTCAGTTTTCAAAGGAATTAAGGAGCAGTTTAGTCCTATTTTGAAGGCCTTCATGGTCACAAATGAGGTTGGTGGGAGTTAGAGCCTTAAAAGGTGCAGTTTGATGAAGTTTGGAGCCCTCAAATTAAGGCTTTTCTACCTTACATGCCCAACAACTTCCAAATTCATGCAAATTGGTTCAAACCACCATTTAAGGAGGATTTTAAGGCACAAAGGGCAGTCGCAGTTCAATTTTGGGGTCCCACATGGGTTGTCCATCACTCAAGGAGAGTTTTGGACACTTAATCACTCAATTTGCTCTAGTTTTGAGGCTTCTTTTGCATGATTTTCAAGCGTGCATGACCAAAGAAGAATCTTTCACATGCATAGATCAAGGAGATCATCTTCTTCAACAAAGTCATGCAAGGGAGATGGCTGAAGCATCCATTCTAATCAACTAACGATCATTCCAGGCTTCCTTTCAACATATAATGCAAACTCCAATCATTCTTTGTGGGGGGGTTTCTTAATTCTTCTCATTCTGAGTTGAGAGATATTATTGTAAACTAATTTTTTGAGTAATTCTCAGTTTATTTTCATGTAGCAGCAACTTTTTCTTTGAAATCAATAAAGAAAAGAGTTATTGGTCCTATTTGGAGCTTTCATTTTGCATTGTGGATGTATGTTTTTGTAGATTTTCATTGTGATTCATGTGAATCCTTTGTTTTCTTCCTCATCTAAGCAATGCATTTTGAATGTTTGTCATATTAAATCAGGTCATATCCTGTGTCAAACCAATTTTGAGTCAAACTTGATGTGTAAACTCATTTTACCTTAAAAAAAACAAAAAATTGAAACATTCATGTGAAATACTTATGATTATATGCAAAATATGAATTGTGAACATCATAACCAACAACTTTTGTTTCAAAGTTATAAGTCATGCTTTAGTTTTCATTCCAAATCATTGGTGTATCACCTCCTAGAATTAAATTTACATTTCCAGAGCATCCTTTTTCCTTTTTCCCATCAAATCCATTAGTTTCTAGGAGATCTAAAGGGGAACCAGCTCATAATCTGGAGGTTCATTCTCACAGTAGGTCACCCACAACCTGAGTTTGATCCCATGTTGCACAGGATTACTGAGTTTCACACTTAGCTAAAGGGAGCAATCTTTCGTGACAACAAAAATATTTCAAAATAATATGTAGGCAAGGAAGAGGATTCCCCAAAAGATGATTGAGAAATACAAGAATGATATCATTTTCATGGTTTTCAAGGATGAGTACATCATACAAGTTGTTGAGCCTAGGACAGTATGGATCCTAGAAATGAGATATGAAATCACAAAAGAAGACATTGTGGGGACTGCAGATTATATGTTGATCCAATTGAGGGACACCTTTGAAGAGAGGTATGGAACACATGAAGAAAATTCCATGAAGGTGCACGTGGATCATAGGAAAACACAGATAAAGAAGATTGTTGAGAAGATGACTGCAACAATTGTAAAGGCATTTGGACTAAAGAAGGAGGACATAGAGAAGGATAAAGGTATGTTTGATGCTCCAGGAGGATCATCAAGTATTAGGAGATTTGGTAGAACAACTACCACTCCTTTGATTTCCCCAAAGTCCTCCAAGACCAAGACTGCTACATGAGAGAAGAGAAAAGAGCTTGTAAGTACTTTGTAAAGGAGAAAACACCTTCGGTAAAACAATAGAGAGGAATTGGAAAAGAAAAGGTTGATCGACAATGTGACCGATGGATTAGTATGGGTCGATTATGCTTGATCCATGAAGAATCGAAGCATAATGAAGCCACTAACGTCAATATCAATAGGAATAATCAAATGCAAATTAAACCAAGCAACTATCAAAACTAACATGTTAAACTATGAAAGCTTTTAAATGCCTACTCTAATCCATTTGAAACTTATCCCAATGTGGGAGTGGTGTTGCATTGATGTGAAACGACGACCCTTTCCCAATTTCGTGGATAAATGAGCTTTATTTCAACCAGTTTTATTGAAGAAAATTGGTGAAACCATTGTGAGATGTGTGATGAAACATGATTTTGATCTAAATGAGCATGATGCAAGCTAATTTAACATGATTTTATGCTAAAATGATTAAGATATGCAAATGCAAAGCTAATCTAAATGGATTCTAAGCTTAAAGATTCAAACCCTAATTAATAAACAAGCTAAATGTATGCATCTAAGCTACCATGGTAGCCATTAATGGAAGCTAAGATATTATGAAAGTGATTAAAATAAAAAGATGCTAAATATGTGCTAAATATGAGTGTGAGTGTGAGTGATTTCAACAGCATGAATTTTCTCTAAAAAAGATGGATCCATTTGTCTCCAAATAGTGACCTATTTATAGGAAAGCAAATGAGAAATGAATGGTTGAGATCAAAAAATCTAATCAATGGTCAAGGATAGAAGAAGTTGGAGGCATGGATTATGGATTCTCATCAATGGATGAGAATGAAAAATGATATTTTATCAAGGGTTAACATTCCTTCAAAAAAACACACTTTTGACTTGTACAAGAGGTCACAAGTTAACTTGCACAAGAAGCTTTGTAAGAATATTCCCTTTTTCAAATGAGTGAGGAGAGAGAATATTCTTGGGAATATTCTCATGGGTGCTCGGGAAAAGGATAATTTAGAAAATTAAAACAAAGTTTAATTGTGCAAAAGGGGAAGGAATATTCCATTTGGAGGAAATGTGCAAAGGAGGAATATTCCCTTGGAACATTCCCTTGCAAGTGGGGGGAATTAGATTAATTAGTAATTTCTAATTAAACAAAGGTTTAATCATGCAATTAGGGGAATTAGATGATTTTCATTAAATATAGTGATTTAATGAAAAGGGGAAAGTGTAATGACATTTAATTTTAAATAACTTAGGGTTATTTTAATTAAATGATAAGACTTATAGATTTAAATTAAATAGTTTGATTTATTTAATTGAATGAGACAAAATGTTAGCATGAACAGGGGTGAATTAACCTAATTAGATCAATTAGGTTAATAAATGCAAATGACATAATTAATTAAATAGCTAGCCTAATTTAATCAATTAAGTTAAAAGATGATAGTTTTCAAGACGAAATGATGTTAGTATACCTAATTCGAGTGTATGATATCATTTAGGACATTTTTAAGTGTCTACATTTTTCCCCTCTTTGAAGCGAGGTAATAATTTTATTTTTATTTTTCAGATGCCCCACTGTTGCCCCAATGAAAGGAATAAGTTGGTTCAATGCCCCCTCAAGAAATCAAGCGGAAATTTTGAATTTTGGGTTGATTTCTCGACAAAGGTAAAATGTTGCCGAAGAGGTCTAGAAAGGCTCTGGGATGCAAAAAATGCCAAAAACACAAAAAAATGGTGCAAAATAAGCTTTAGTTTGGCAAGATTGGTGAAAATGGTGAAAAACCCTAGCTTCATGGTTAAATTAGGGCAAAAAACCCTAATTTTCAAGCTTAAATAGGTGAGGAAGGGTCACTTTCAATTCATTTGTGTATTCACACCTTAGAGAATTCTTGCATTTTGTGCTCTGACCCTCTGATGAAATGGCACAATGAGTGCTCCCACAACACATTTCCAACCAAGTTCACGAATACCAGAGGCTTCCAAGCGCAGGACCATCGGTATGTGATTTGAAACTTGATTTGAATTTTGACTTTTAAGCGCATTTAATGCAATTTGAAATTTGAACTTTGGTGGCCTAACCATATAGCGACACTATTTGTAGAATCGGTGATACTATTTTGATTTATAGTGACGCATATGGAAATAGTGATGCAGTTCACAATTTAAAATTAGGGTTTCAAATTTTAAATAACGAGACATACGTAAATAGCGACGCAACTTGTGATTTGAAATTTAGAGTTAGGGTTTTCCAAAGTCAAATAGTGACGCATATGTGTGTAGCGACGCATGTCACAATTTGTAAATTAAATTTCTCGAGCGTCGCTATTTGGAATTTGAATTATGGCGATGCTATTGTTATTTTGAGGGATAAAAAGTCCAAACTTAGCTAGTTTCTGTGATTTTTGACATTGTTCCCTTCGTGGGTGCAATAGGTTATCCCGCCTTTCATGTCCCATGAGCACCGACCAATAGTTTTGTACAGACTTGGTGATTTGTCTAAGTTACGACAGGAGCACCTAGGAGAGATTGGCTTGTGGTATGTTGCTTACATGCCCGTCATCCAGACCCATTTAGCTATGATGACAATGTTGTGCGAGTGATGGCACAGCGAGGCCTCGTCGTTCTACTTACCTACTAGCGAGGTGACAGTGACACTGGAGGATGTATGGCATATTTTGCGATTGTCAATACACGGTGAGCGCGTGATCTATGATGTTGACGCTGGATACAATGCCTACCATGAGGTGCTTGACCAGGAGGACATTGTCCTGGTCACTTCCCAAATTGACCTCGAGATGTACAAAGGTCGGGTGTCGAATTTCAAACTAATTATTGTGGTAGTGATCTCAGGTTTGGTTGCTCCAGATCGACAGAGCAAAGGATTTAGTCTGAGATGGGGACTAGCTTGGCACTGGATGCTCTTTTGGAGGACTCAGTATGCATGGAATCCAATCATGTTGGCCTCCCTTTACCATGATATGCATAACATTGTATACCACGATGGCAGCGCTATTGGCACAGGGGTCACTCTTCACATTTGGGCCTGGGATCACATCATTGTGTTTTGACCTATTGTTCAGATGGCAGATGTAGAGCCAAATGATCCTATTGTTTGAAGATACAAGGGTGCCATCACTTTGCAACACATAAGGCAGCTCACCATTCCATACTAGCGTCGAGTGATCAACGACACGACAGTATTTAGATGTCAACCATGGCTTCTAATGTCATCTTGTTATGACAATGTGCAACAACTTTTCTACGCTCGATAGACCCGATATATGTAGGGTCGAGAGCACACGATCATTGAGAGGCACCTACTTGATAGGGTTTCCAAACAGTTTGGTGAGAGGTAGAACATTCGCAATGATCAGTATACTACCATCTTTTCTAGGTCAGCCCAAGGGATAGCATGGGGACACATGATCCCAACCCACAAGGTTGTTGAGGGCTTTCGACAGGTAGTTGCTAGGTCATGGACCTATCATCAAGGACAAGCGGATGCACAAATGATGTCTGCTTATGATGCATGGTTCATTCCCCTTCCATGATTTACATATCCAACAGGTGTACCTCCATGAGGGAGGCCGAGAGAGAGTGGTGTAGGTAGAGGTAGAGGACAACTAGATGAAGGACAAGGTAGAGGACAACACAAAGGTCCATATGGCAGAGGTAGAGGACATGATGGTCAAGATGGCCAGCATCATGATGGATAGGTCCCGAGTGCACCACCATTACACCAGCAACATCCTCAATAGCCACCGATATAACAACAGCCACCGTCGGGGCTAGATCCTTGTGATGCACAGATACAACAGTTGTAGCAGTTGTTGCAGGTGGTGATGGGTGACAGGGATTAGGCTCATCGAAAGATTTTGGTTATTACTGGTGAGAGAGACCAGGCTAGGCAGCAAGTAGATGCACTAACAATGGAGAGGGAATAGGAGTGTCAGCTCAGGCAGACTGTTGATATGCAGTTAGCACAGGAGGTCATGTAACACCACCAGTTAGAGTTTATGACAGCTACAACTCATGGATGGACAGTGTTTGCCCGATTGTACCGAGAGGCTATTACTGAGACTGCTTATTATTGCATGCACTACCACCGGGATGTCCCTATGATGATTAGGCAGTCAAATTACTCATAGAGGAGTGGGGCACATCCCTGGGCTGAGGATCAGCTAGAGAGACAACCTCATGAGGGAAGTAGCCATCAAGGCTAGCTTGCTTGTACAAACACATTTTTGTTATTACCTGATTTTTATACAAAGATACATTCATGGGATCCTTTTTGATAGCCTCGTGGATCTTGTACTTTTGATCGATATACATACACTAACTCAAATATTGTATTATGACAGTCACCATTTTTTTATATATATGATATGGATTCGATATGATGTGATGTGTTCATTTTATTTCATGCTTTATGAATGTATGGATACATTGGATGTTGATATGATGTGATATGCTTATATATATGGATGAAATGTAATGAATGAATACATTTCCTTTTATTCAATGTTTATGCAATATGTGATGACGATATGTGATGTGATGACATGGAATGGATGCAATGTTATATTCTTTTTCAGTATCTTTTTATGATATTCCATGGGATGGATGATATGATATGCTTATATGATGCTTATGTAAATGATGTGGATGCATTTCTTTTTATGTATTTTTCTATGCAATTTATGAGATGATGATGTGTGCATATGGATGCATGGATGGATAATGTAGATGTCTGTTTATAATATGTATGCAACAATTTAAGATGCTTAGAATAACAAATCTATATTATTCTTCACAACGTAAATGATAATGCAATTTATATGTGTTCTTTGTATTATGATATGTCATGATTTATGCAATATGTATGCATGTTGATGATTTGTGGATACAGTATGGATGCATTAATGATATTTTTTGTTGACTGCCATGACACCAAGTTAGCGCAGAGAGAAGATAGAAGAAATAAGATGATTGACCATTGATTTTGTTGATTGATTCAAAAGTTCCAACAAGTCTGATCCATCGAGAGTTTATTAGAGATGGTGATGAGAAATGCATGATGACGATTCACTCATATATTTGGATTGGGATTTTCTACCATTCCCTATTGTTTGATATAACACATAGACACGATGCATCAAGGTATGGATAACCAAGATGGCTTTGTATCTAGTGTAATGGACTTTGACTCTGCAAATAGATAGGATAATTCTTGTTCACATCTTGACATACAAAAACCTCGTTGGAATGTAGTTTAGTAGTTCAAAATATCTTGGACCAAAGTATACGCAATAGTCAACAATCTACTTCGAATAACCTCCCTACACACAACCAAGCAAGTATGTGCCAAGATTATTTAACAAGAACAACAAATGAAAGATAATGATAGATGCCCATTCCTTTCTCTCTAAATCATTTTGATAGACATCATCGAGATGTCCTCGGAATGGGTCATTAAGATAAATCATAAGAAAACATCAAAGACAAACAGTCAATGTTATCCATATCTCTTGCCAGTTTAATTTTAGCGAAGGTGATGTCTGATACTGATGTTCATTGTAGGAAGGATGCATCCTAGGACATGTTGATTAGGTGTTTTGATTAGGATGAGGTTTATGATACGTCATTGATAAAACTTCACTAACTCCTTTACCTATGATCTAGACTTTAGATTTTGACACTTAGGTTCTCACTTTACGACTTGTGGTACTTGCTTTCTATCTGTGTTACCAAAGGTTGAAGGTGATGATTAATTTATTATGGGTGAAGGTTTATTGTGAGTGAAAGCAAAATGGGATGGATGGTTTTGGATTTTTTGGATTATTTCAAAGTTTTGGGTATTTTTGAAAATGTTTTGAGGTTGTTTTTGGTCTTTTTTGAAAGTTTATGTGAATGTTTTGGTTTTTGATTATTTGAGGTTGTTTAGGGTTTTCTCTAAGATATTTGATGTTGTTTAGGTCTTTTGAATGTTTTCTAATGTTTTTGTGTTTTTCTGTTATTTTCAAATATTTTGGGGTTTTCCGATATTTTACAAATGTTTTGAGGTTTTCAGATATTTACAAATGTTTAAGGTTTTCTAAGTTTCAACCAAGAACCTAACCTAAAATACCTATCCTAGGGGCCTCAGGGGCTGATCAAAGATTAGCCTTTCCTACGTTATACACACAGAGACCACATAGTTCGACTGACTTGACTTATTGAAGATGAGCTATGAACAGTTGATGGAATGAGTTTATTATGACAGACTCCTAAAGGACTGACCTAGGGTGTCTCTGGGGCACATCAATGATGGCCTTGCCTATGTTCAAGCTCAAAGACTCATAGTTCAACAAGGTACTATTTTTGGATTTTTGATATTTGACCTTTTTAGGGTTTTTGATGTGTTTTAGATGTTTTGGATTTTTCCTTTACAATTTTTTGAATGTTTTTGGATTTTAGTTGTACAAGATTTTTGTAAATGTTTTTGGATTTTCTAATGAATTTTTTATGAATTCTTTTGGATTTTTTGATGACCTTAAGATATACAAGAACCCAATCTAATCCATAATGAATTGTCCCCAATGTTTATGCAATAGATTACCTCGATATAGGCAGGACAAACTGACCTTTGGAATATTCCAAGTAGTACTAAGGGGATACGATACTTCACAACATCAAGCTATGATATGGACGCTGATGGGTGATGGACGGAATAGGATGAAAGATGTGATGTGATGGATGGAATGATAGGATAAAGAGCCTAGGTAGACGAAGGTGCTTTATTTATGCAAGGTGCATGTTTTCTAGGTTTTCACCAAGGTACTTGCCCAAAGTGCCACCGAAGTGGTTTTCACTAGAGGATGATTGTTTTTCTTTACTTTTTTCAATCCTTTTTCTTTTTTTTTTGGATTTTGATCATTTTTTTTTTGGTATTTTCATATTTGCACCCTTCAAGTCTAGGCATAAAACCTTTTAAGATGCAAGTTGTTGGTTGGCTTCTGCAAGAGTTCACCTTCAAATGTTGACAATTGATATGCTCTTGACCCATAACTTGTGGTGATGAAAAAGGTACCCAACCAATTAGGCTCAAACTTTCCTTTACTATCCTGGTCTGGAAGATTCTTCTAATTCTGCTTTAGGACAAGATCCCCTACTTGGAAAGACCAACATTTGATCTTCTTGTTATAGCCCTATTTCAGTCGGTTTTGATATACTTGTAAGTGGTTAAGAGCGTTAAGACAATGCTCGTCCAGGAATTCTAGCTCATTCAGTCGAGATATTTTGTATTCTTCATCAATGATTAGGTTTTGTAGTGACACTCGCAGTGATGGGAGCTCAACCTCAATAGGAAAAATGGATTTTGATTCTACACTAGTACAGAAACAACAATATATGACATAAAAAACTACTAAAAACTGCTTATAAATGACTGAACATGGTCGCGTGACCAATAGTATTTTATTTCCAATCATTTATAACATGACCAAATTGATGACTAAACTATTTTGAGTCATTTGGTTGATCGATTTGGTCGTTAATTTAAGTGCTCAATTGATCAATTTGGTCATTGGTTTAGTCGTCTGAGTGATGGACTTGCTCATTAATTTAGTCGTCTGATTCATCGATTTGGTCGTTGATGTAGTCGTTAATTTGATTGATTTGGTTGTGTGTAATTTAGTCGTTAATTTAGTCATTGAATGTTTTAAACTGGTCACTTATTTAGTCATTTTTTATTCACTAGTATATTTTGTCGTTAATTTAGTCATTGATTAATGTTAACTAGTCACTTATTTAGTCATTTTTCTTCACTAATTTCCATCCATTGGTAGTGTATTTAGTCATTAATTTTAATCATCATTTTGATCAATTTGGTAGTTTATTGAATTATTTTTGCTCACTGATTTCTATCAGCTGATAGGTATATTGATACATTTTTTATTAATTGCATAATCATTATATTTAGTCATATTTATTAACACTGATTTATGTCAGTTGGTAGTATATTTAGTCAATTGGTAGTTTATTTAATTGTTTTTGTTCATTGATTTCTTCCTATAAGTGTTGGAAATGAGACAGTGCTTTAATTGAGGTTTAAACAGATAAAAACATAGAAAAACATAATCAATCATTCATTTGCACATAATGAAATGGCTATTAAGAAGGAAAAATACTAAAATTTTATTGAGAAAACATGTTCTTACATCAGATACAAGATAGAAATGTGTCTTTTCTTTAAAAAATGTATTGTTACAAAGTGTGTTTCTTAGTGTTGTGATTGAGAAAACTAAGTTACAATTCCTTTTTTTTGTTATGCAAGATATTACAATTTTGATGACAATTCTATGTTGCAACTTATTTGCAATTGCACATACATGTATGTTGCACTCTTTGCAACTTTTCCTCTTCTCTACACCTCTTTATATGCTCTGTATTTACTTCTTTTTCTGCACCCTTGTTCTCTGTGTCTACTGCTTACACAGCAACATATCCACTCTTATATAATGCACCAGTTTGAATGAGTGGAATCCAAAAAAAAAGATAAAAACATAATCAAGGGATTTTACATTACAAGTGCAGTAAGATAGAACATTCTCTGTTCTACTCATAGAATGTACACCCAAATCATTTTTTTTGGTTTTTGTTTGGGTTCAACTTATTTAGGCTTAGTACATTCTATGTCTGCAACTTCACTCTACACACTTTGTTGCTGCTAACCCTTCTTTTTCTCTTCTACACTTACGGCTAACTCTATATGATTTTTTTCAAATATTTTAGTGGCCACCGTACAAAGGTCCCTATTTTCTCTTTCAGACGGACAACTCCATCTATTTTGTCTTGATGAGGAAGGGGTATGTTACTTGAGACCTATAAAATACATACATTTGCATCTCCCATTCCTTTCAATGTGACTCCATGTATAATAGATAGTGAGTGAATCCACCCAATTCCTGCAGTAGCACCATCATGCGGATCGAACACCTCAATTGTATCCCCTTCTTGGAGTTTATCAATAAATTTCTGCAAAAACATAAAAAATACACATTATATTGAGATATAAAACACACATTATATTGTTTTAGATAGTTGTATGTAATGTCTTATGTCTTGGAACAAATCAATTTTTGTATGTGCTTTTATAAAACACTCTATTACAACCACTATCAACGTCATCACAGACATTAAGCTGTACAACTTTGTGAAGAGTTTTATTGATAGGGCCTTTTTTTATTTTTGTCTTTCTTTCATATAATTGCTCTACATCATGTGGTTTAATCATCATGCAAAAATTAATATAAGTCAAGTAAAGAATGTGTAGACACCGAAAAAGTCTTGATTGATACTAGATATCTGATTCTGATCAACTAACACCGTTTCTTCCTAAATCACTTCAAATTGATCAATTAATTGAATAATCAACATTATTTAATTAAAATCAGCAAATTCAACTATTAATCAAATAATTAAATTTATTGGATTAATTTATCCTTCTTCTAACTAATTATTCATCTTATTTAATTAAATCAAATCATTTAATAAAATCCTCTTTTAAACCTCTCATTTGATTAAAAATCAATCAAATCAAATGTCACATCTCCTAATTCACTCCAATTAATTAATTCTAGATTAATTAATCCTAAATCAGCTTTCTAATCATCATTAATCAAATCCTCCAGCTTTTAACTCTTCAAGAGTTAAACCAACCATGGTTAACTAAACAAGCTACACATGAAAATAATTTCAATTAATTACTTAATTCATCTATTTTCCCTCACCAAGGCATATTCCAAGGAATATTCCTCTCAATAACCTCTCATTAAATTTCCCTCCAAAGGTTTTCAAAAACCTATCACATCCTCTTACATTTGCAATAAATTCTCTTACAACCTTTCACATCCTCTTACATCCTCTCAAATCTCATTCAATTCCTCTTACACCAATTTCAAATTCTCAACCAACAACATTTACTTCTCTTTCATCCTCCTCCACTCACACATTTCCCAAAATGTGCTCCAACTTCCTCCAATAGAATTGTGACACTTGGCACATTCTCATTGGCTCTCAATTTATCCCACATTCACCAATTTCATTCGTTCTTCAACCCTTGGCTTCTATAAATAGAGACATCCTTTTCATAATATGGATCCACAACTTCATGCATTTCCATTATAGTCATTTGAGTCCATAGCTTTTCATCATTTTCAAGCAATTTAGTTAGATTATAGTTAATTTCACTCTTGGATCATCAACAAATCATCAAGCTTATCAAAGGGATTGGGAAATGGCTTCTTTCCACATCAAAGGAGCACCACTACCCCTATGGGATGGAGGTTTAGGTAGTTCAATTTGATTTACATGTTATCTTTCATTAGTTTATTGTTATTTTCATGTTTTCTCTTGAATTTGGCTAAATAATTTCATAGGGAACATTAGATTTTCTTTTCTAACATGTTTGACACTTGGTTTATGATCTCTTGTTAGTTTGTGCAGGTTTGGTGTTCACAAAATGCAAAAGCTATAATTTTTTGTCCAAAAGAACATTTTAAGCATGAAGAATGACAAAACATTAGGACAAATAATTGACAACTATTATATTAATTACCTCAACTTCAGGACAACTAAGACGACTATGATGCACATTCTTGTCCACTTAATCACTATCAAATCAACAACTCTGTTGACACCTTGAAGGCATTTTTGTTTTCTTGTTGCTTTGAAAAAATTGCTTTGTGTGTGGTTTAACCATCGTGCAAAAATATATACAAAGCATTCAATAGTCAAGTAAAGAATGCAAGCTATAAATTTGTCTAAAAGAACATTTTTTGGATCACTCCAACAATAAAGAAACTAGATTGGATTCTCCTACGCTCATATTTCAATAATCTACATATTAAGAGGCATTTGTATATAGAACTTCCAAACAAGAAGAAATGAGATCAATAGAGCCTCTTACCTCATCTGAATCCATGGATTTTTGTTCATTCCATGCAGAAACCATAGGGTTAATGGTTTCAACCAACTACGTAACTTGTTGACTAAGACTGAATATGCAACTCATTACCTTTTGGTACCCTAGTTCATATAAGTTGACATGATCTACATAGCCTCCTACTGGGTATTGAATAGATGGTTGTGAAATCTCTATTGACAAACTAGATTTCAACTTCATCCTACTCTTAGATTTACTAGCATCTAGTGTTGTCATATAATTGACAATATCTTTTGCACCTGCTTCTCTATTACTGTTTTCCACCTAAAATACAAAGTCAATTTAAACCTATAGTCAATTCAATAAAAAATCAAAATAAATAACACAATGCAAATTGAACCAAAAATCCATACACTTACTACAAATTTTTCCATTTTGGCGTGCAACCCGCCTTAACCAAATGTATATCTAGCCCTCACATTATCTCTTACTCTCTTGCCTCTGTTACTCTTTACCAAATAGTCTTCAAAATGCATACCTTCTCTCAATTCCTCCCACTCTTTATGAGATAGACTGGAGTCGAACCTCTCTTTTCCCAACATGATTGTTTTTCTACACATGTACCTATAATTGTTAATTGAAACTCTCATCTTTTGCTTGTAATATTTTCTAGAGATTTTTCCACCAATAGTCTCAAAAGAATTTTCCATTTTTTTTATAACATTTTCCACAACTCGTGGATCTTGATCTGCAAAATTTGATTTGGAAATATCCAAATGGGCCCTACATCTTACACCCAACTCAATGGCCCACCTTGCAGCATTTGGCCCAATGGGCTCACCATCTCTTGATACCTCAAGTAAGAATGGATTCTTGCCTTCTAATTTTCTTTCTTTTGCATTCCTCTCAATAGATCTGTACAAATCTTGACTCAATCTTTGTCTTTTGACAAAAGCATCCACATCTTTTATTAAATTACCACTACCGGTATTTTTGGTTGATCCACTACTTCCATCAAAAGTTCTAGATGCAACAGGTGCACTTTGAGGCACAAAAAATGCAAGTAGTCTCTCTTCATGACTTTTATTAACCGTAACTTCATGCTCCTTGGCCACATCAGGTGTGGCATGAGTAGGTAGATCAATACCAGTCTCTGTGGATTCCATGTTATTAAATGCATCCTTTAAAGTTGAAAAAATCATCTGCAGACCTGTTGTTCCTTTTCCCTAATATTTTTCAAAAATATCTCTTAGACTTAGTCCTAAGAGATCATCACAACATTGCACATCACCATGTGCTATATCAGGTTGCACATCAACATGTGCTATATCAGGCTACACATCACCATGTGCTATATGAGGTTGCACATCACCATGTGCTATACCAGGTTGCACATCATCGCAACTATCATTTTCACAAATTCATTTGTTGAATCACAAAAGCGTTGGCTTCTATGAGATGGTGGCACTGTATCTTTTTTTTCCTTTTGTTTTTTCTCCACATTTTCTTTGCACTCTTTTTGTTGCCTATAAAAAAAAATCATATTATATCTTATATACATAAAAATCTTGCTTATAAAATTTAATTAAACACTATTAAACAAATAATATACTACTTAGTGGATTTACAACTTGCCTTTTCAAACAAAGACTCAAAAAATATTCATTATTCTTGGCCACCTTTTTAGTACACGCACGCTCATATTTTGTCTCTAGAATTTGAACATTATGATCACTATCATCTAATTTTTGCCTTACAGTCCTTTTCTTCATTTCTTGAAGTCCAAATAAACAATAATGTATAAATCAACAACTTGAACCAGTAAAACTTTATTGAGTTCATAAGTTGATAATTGTTGACTTTCCAATCCACCGATAATTGCAAATGGAAACTTAAAATAGAATTTAGTTTACAGATTAAAAATAATTTGCTGTCAAAAACCAAGAAGATGTTTACAATTACAAGTATCAGACAAATTTTCCTTAGGGATATATTCACAAGAGAATAACTCATAAAAACATAACACAAGCAAGATGAAGGATAAACATAGTCTAGTTCATCATGAGGTGTGTTAGAATCTTAAAAAAATTCCTAGTTCTAGTGCTGGGACATCATCACAATTAACCTTGAGCTCCCTGACCTGAGCCTTGACCCTTCTATTCCTTTTTATTTTTTACTAAACATATAAATTTTTTAGGACTAACTGACACTGAAAGACCTATACAAAGCCAAAAATTTATCATATATATACTTAAGCAAAAATTTGTCTAGCTAAAAATATTCCAAATCCCTTAACAGTCTCTTACCACGATCCCGCAGAAGTAATTTAAACCCTTGGTGAGTTGGCGGTGTGTAACAAACAACATGAAGATGTTTACTGCCATATTGCGAGAAGGAAAAATGAAGGGTGTGGTATAGCGGGGAATAACCTGCCATCCCATGAGGAAGACCATAAAGGCATGTGGTAGGGCGGTATGAACTGCTATACCGTGGAAGGATGTGATGAAGCATGCGGTATGGCGGTAACCGTTAATGTAAATTGTAGTACCGTGGGTTAAACAAGTCAAGCTTGTGGTATAGAGGTAAGGTTCTCGCTACCCTGTGGTGAAATACAAAGAAGCATGCAGTATAGCAGTTTATACCCCTCTATCTCATGGCAGCTATAGAAAGTGGTGGCGATAAAGCAGTATTAAATGCATGAATCACATCAACCGTCCAATCTTGTAAAATCAATGGTGCATATTCAAAATCGGACTACGAGCAAAATATTTAGCGTAAGGTTGTTATTAATGTTGACATGACTGAGCTCAAAAGCCATTAAACTAAGAATTTGACATTCTCTTTGCACTCATTTGCAAAAATTATCGTGCGGGGAGTTGGGAGTTCGAGGAGGTTAAGCTCTGCAACCATCCTAACCGGGGTAAGTGCATAAAACTCTTGTGAATTAAGTTTTACGAGTACAAGATTGTTTGGAATTCTACATTTCAGAAGTATAGGAGAAGTAAGATAGTTAAATCATGAATTAAGTTTTATGAGTACAAGATTGTTTGGAATTCTATATTTCAGATACACTAGGAGAAGTAAGATAGTTAAACATCATGTCCCCCAAGAAGAAAGAACCTGAAACTAAAAAGGTCATCATGTCACCCAAGAAGAAAGAACTTCAAACTAAAAATGAAGAATCTAATGTTAAAAAGAGGTCCTTACACCATTTTATCATGGATATACTCCCTAAATCAATTGAGAGGGGATTTAAGAATGTTTTTAATGATGTGACTCATGGTTGTAGAGATGCCCTTATCCCTATCTCTGAGTGGGAACTATTCTAGTACTTTTATGACAAAAGGGAGGGAAATATTCTGGTGTCAAATCCATGGGAATTAGATTTGTCCAAGTTAATTGTCCCAATTTTTTTATAGATGTAGAGTTCATCAGAGTATTGGCTTAGAGTTATCATCCTGCTACTAGGTCTATGAGATTTCCAGATGGTTCACCATTAGTTGTGTTGACTAAAGCGGTCATCGTTGAATATTTCGACCTAAACAAACAAGCCCTGACTAAAATTGATTTGCAAAGAAGTAAAGAAGAATATACTAG
>VDFB02362876.1:0-90691 GCA_007258455.2 Sequoia sempervirens | reverse complement strand
TTCTATTCCCAACATTCAATCATGCATATGTTTATATGAATTGATGGAGAGATATGTTTCAGTTAAATAAGATTGACTTGGACCCACCTTGGGCGCCCAAGTTGGCATCTTTGAGTTAACACCTTTTGCATGAGAAGATATTTACAAGGCTCAGTTAAGTGGGCCCATTCTTGGGCGCCAACTCTGAGGTGATGCTTGCAAGATATTTTCTTGACCAAAAATTAGTTAAGTGTTCAGTTTGGTGTGCCTAAATTGAGGAGACTTTGGTTTTGACTTCATGTTACATTGTGGAACTCTACTTGCACAATCTAGGCACAAATATTTGTGAGGAGCTTCAAGCTCTTATATTGAACAACTCTTATGAGTTAATATGCATAATTGTTGTCTATTAATTGCAGCAAGTGCATTAGAGTTTATTGCAGGTTAGCAGGTTGAGCTTGTGCATGTGTGAGGGTTTGAAACATGGCATGGGATGTGTGGATTCATGCTTGGTCACATGGAATGCATGGATAGCTTGTGCTACAAAAAGTGTATGAGAGTTCATGAGAGTTTTATGGGCATCCAAATGTTGAAAATGAAGGTGAAATTGTAGCTTAAAACTTGTAAAGCTATGTGACTGTAGATTTAATTAAGTGTTCTTTGTCACAATTCTTTATGTATGATTAATCTGTTTAGATCAATTTTACCAATTGTAGAAAGATACATAAGTTTGTAGGAGAATGATACAATGTGAGGCCTACCCCTATGATACACCTAATATTTAGACTATTTTGAGTTGTGGTTATTGATTATGCTTAGAGATACTTTTGATAACATGATACTTAGACATTTGAGTTCTTACGATGATTTGATTATGGTATTTAGACATTTGAGTTCTTATGATGATTTGATTATGGTATTTAGACATTTGAGTACTTATGATGATTTGATTATGATGCTACATGCTTAGTTAGATGATTGTGATGATTGACCTAAGTTTATGCTAGTTACCGTGGTTGTTCAATTTGAATTTTGAAATGATGAACAAATGAAATATGTGTTGTGAATAAACCATGTTGTAATTTGATGAATTTGAAAATTAAGGTAAAAAGAATTGGATATGATATGGGATTAGAGATATATATGCTATGTGAAATTGTGAAACTTGTGTATATGAAATGGTGATTCAATTATATGATTTATTTGGATGGAAACTTGTGTATGAAGTGGTGATTTGATTGTTTTGATACATGATTTATTGGATGGATTAACGTGTGCATCGAGTGTGCAGGTACACTTTCCATGGCCAATGAAAATTAGAAGTAACCTTTGGGAACCCTGAGTAAATTAGCCAGTGAAACTGAACTATAATCCATATGGTCTAGACTATAGTTCCATTATGTAATGTATTTTATTTGTGAAGTTATTTGTGGATGTTTGTAAATTGGTTTTTATTGCCATGTCAATCCATCTAGATGGTGAGTTGTCCACCCAAGTGGACAAACTCGAATTTAACCTTTAGGGCACTTTTTGAGGGTTGAAAAGTTAAGTTTTTAAAGTGTTTATGGATTTAAGGTCTTTAGGTCAAGTACCTATGGGTTAGGTACCCTTTCAGCTTAAAATTTTGAGTCAATTGCATGATTGGGCACCTTTTTTGAGGCCTTAAAGAAGTTTGACGAAAATAAGGTTTTGGGAAGTGGAATGGGGACTAGTCCCTTTCCATTCCCACTTCTCCAAGTTGTCTTGGGAGTTCCCCAAGTCCTCACACATGTGTGAGCACACATGGGTGAGTGTGCTTGGGAGGGTGAATGGGTGAGTGACAAGTGCCACTTCCCCATTCAAAAGAAATTCAAACTTGAATTCTATAAGAAAACTAAGAACAAGGGTTTTGGGGGTCTCTTTGGTATTCTTGTTTTTTTTTTAGTTGTGATTTTTCTTAGAAGCTCTTGGTTTTGGGTTTGGGAGATTGAAGCAAAAACTTGGAAGAAGAGGAGTTGTGAAGATTCTCATCCCATTCTTCTGTAAGCTTGAATTGGAAGTAAGTTTACCATTCTACTCTTGTTTATTTATGTTTCAAATAGATAAGATTGTATGTTGTTTCAAAATACTTTTGGTGTTTGTTTTCTTGTGTTGTTGAATGTGTATTATGTGATGGGAAAATGGTTGTATAGGAATAGGCTCACCCAAAATTTGGGTAGAGCGTCCCTCGTTGGGGATGGTATGGAGTAGGAACCTCCATGGGGATGTTTAGTTCCCCTTTGAAAGGAGAGGCTTAAAAAGGGTATGAGTACCCATATGCAAATTATTAAATGGTAGATATGGTTTTGGTGGTATGGGTCTTTTGTGAAAGAGGAGTTATGGTGGAAGGGTTGTATGTGAAGAGATGAAAGTATGATAATGGTTTTATTATTGTTGTTCTCTTTGAGTCCCCATATGGAGTGTGTTGTCCACTCTCCATTCGCTATGTTGGATTTGTAATAAACCCTTAAGTTATGTGATAAACCCCTTGGGAGGGAGTGAAATTTGTTGTATGTTTCATGTGTGTTTATATGGCTTGTTGGAATGGTCTTTGTGTATACCTAGTTCCCTTGGTTGCCTCCTAGCTCGGGGGTGGTTGGTTTTCCAACCAAAGGTTGGGAGGTGAGCTCCCCATTGGCCTCTAGAGAAGATTTTGTGTATTTTGCAGATTGGAAGGAGCTAAACAATTCTTGGAATAGCTATGTTTCTTGAGGATAAAGTTGGTGTTATTATGTCAAAGTAATTCTGCCCTTTTGAAGTTAATTGTTATAGCCTTAAAAGGCTGATGTAAAAAGAAAGAGAATCTCATGTCTTGTATGTTGATGTCAATCTAGTTATGTATACTGCAAATAAACATCTTCTATGTGTGAGAAGAGAAAATTTCCTTTGCTATAGAAAGAAAAAAATGTATATTTTATTTTTGAGAAAGCAACTTTTATTATGTTTTGAAAGAAGAAAGAAAAGGGGAAACTCATGTAAACTCTGTATACATATGCTGTAAATAAATATATATATTTTCTTCTTTTTCATCTTAGAATAGGGAATGTCTGTAAAGAAAAAAAGGAATTATGTAGTCATCATGCTGAAGAAAAAAAAGAGGGTTGTATTGCTCATTTGTGAAGCCTCATATGTATATGAATTGTTTTTCAGAATTAAAATAACATAGAAGAACTTCATATGAATATTTATTGGTTCTGGAAATAATACAACAAAGAAAATTTTAATGTAGATTGTGCATTCTTCTCCTTGACCTTTCAATACAAGTTATTTTGCAGTAAAAACTTTATATATATGTCTCTTTGTTTTCAAAAAAATAAATAAATAAGACTGTGATTTGAAAGAAGACTGTGTTTGTCTGATTTCCTTCTAGTTTCATGTTTTGTTTTTTTTTTACAAAAGATAAAAAAAATCAATCAAAGGTAGACATCATACACAAATTTTAATAAATGTCTAATTTCATATGTACTCAGTTGTGCAGTATTGAGCCTAGCTATAACTGTTTTAGAGTTATGTTTATAAATGCGTTGCTTTTGCATATAGCCTTCTAAGAAAATAAATCAAATTTTGGAGCCTTCCTAAATGATAAAATAAATTAGGCTGGGGAATAAAGAGATGGACTGTTAGGATAGTGGTTATACATATCTATTCCTGTGTTCATTAGACAACTCTCTTATTTCCGCACTTTACCTTGCAACAAAATGAGTAGGTAGTTCGTTGGACTCCATTCTCCTCTACACCAACCTGGACGTTGCTTGTCATACCTTTGAGAAAATAAAATAAATAAAGGCAGAGTAAATCTAAAAAAAGGATCAATACGAAATAAAATAAAATGTTTACCCAGTGGGTAGCAGAAAATCGCCATGCTGTGGCAGCCCATTAAGCAAACCTTAGAGGGTCACTGATACTCATAAAACCTCTCCATACCGAAAGCATTCTGCTTAATATTGTGTTGCACGGTCATAGGCCAACTGTAAGCTAGTCGGCATCCTAGTTTCTGTGTTCTTGATGCCCCAAAGAATGCAGCAAATGCTAAAATAAAGCCTTTTAAGAACTTTTCCAAAAATCATCTTATATATATGACAGCGTTCTCCCTCTTCCTCTTACGTGAGTGTATGCCTTCTTCCCTGTAATTTCATCTTATTATATTCCTTAGGGTACTTTTCTTCACCTTGCACAAGTTTGTAGACTTTTTTAAATCATGACATGTCACACATGGGAAAATGGTTAAGCTTACATGTTCCTAAACTTATGAGTTTTTTAAGTGAGTAAAACTTTAAAATAAATCTCCATATATGTTGAAAAAGAGAAGAGGAGAATATATCCCCCCTCCTTAGATGGGGATTATACTAATTTAAAAATAGGAGTAAGCTTTAAGGTTAAGATTTAGTCTATTCCACCATACTTTTGTTAAAAGGAGATTACTATTTTAAATCAAACTCCTCTTTATTCGTGGCCCCCACCCTTCCTTATTTAAGCTAACTAATAATAAGTAAATGTAAGGAATTAATATATTATCATTTGTATATGCTATTTCTCAATCTTATAGTTTTTAGAAAATGAAATAAAATTGGTTAAGTGAATAAATAAATTAATAGTAATTAAAAATAAATTTTAAACTTTTAAATTTAGAGTAAATTATAAATATCTTAGTTATTCTCGTATTTGAATTTTGATATTAAATGTTAATGTAGATTTTAGCAACTTTGTCTAAGTGGTTTAAAATGGGTAGAGTGAACAAGATAAACAATGTTCCATCAATTAATCTATAGGATTAATAGTAAATCAAATTGATGATTTTCACATGCTTTTCCCATATGAGAACCCATACTATGGTGGTCTAACATGGACATTACCTATTATGTAAAAGTGAACATCAACTGTCCTAGTAAGCCCTATGTTCGGAGTCAACCTTGAATCGTTTTCATTTCCTTACCCTACTCTAGAGCAACATGTCGAAAATGATGTTGCACAAGAGATGTTATTTAATTGTGCAATCCATTATCCATGCACATGCATGGGAATTAAATGTTGGCGTTTTTTTGTAATATTGTTAAAAAAAATTGTTAGTAGCGTTTTTTCCCTAGTGTAAATTATGGGCATTACATACAAGAAGATAGAAGTGACACAACATATATGTGGAGAAACCCTTTTGGGAAAAAAATCCACCACCAGAATCAATAGTGCTTGTATTATTTAACCTTAGAATAAGATTACAATAATACTGTATCAATCCTTGATTCATATGCTTCCTTGCCTTCAACAATCCTTCTTCACAACCTGCAATAAACTCTCATACACTTTCTGCAGCATAAGCTATGCATGCATTCCATGTGACCAAGCATGAATCCACACATCCCATGCCATGCTTCAAACCCTCACACATGCACAAGCTCAACCTGCTAACTTGCAATAAACTCTGATGCACTTGTTGCAATTAATAGACAATAATTGTGCATATTAACTCATAAGAGTTTTTTAATAAAAGAGCTTGAAGCTCCTCACAAATATCTATGCCTAGATTGTGCAAGTAGAGTTCCACAATGTAACATGAAGTCAAAACCAAAGTCTCCTCAATTTAGGTGCCCCAAACTGAACACTTAACTAATCATTGGTCAAGAAAATATCTTGCAAGCATCACCCCAAAGTTGGCGCATAAGAATGGGCTCACTTAACTGAGCCTCGTAAATATCCTCTCATGCAAAAGCTGTTAACTCAAAGATGCCAACTTGGGCACCCAAGGTGGGTCTAAGTCAATCTTAGTTAACTGAAACTTATCTCTCCATCAATTCATGCAAACATTATGCATGATTGATCATCCCCACTTAACTGAAAGTATCCACCTGTTATCTGTCATTCAACTGAATTCATTAGTCATGCAACTCAAATCAACTGAAGTCAACTAGCATTCAATTGAAACTAACTACATGCAACTGAAGATAACTAAACCATAACTAAACTAAACTGAACTGAACTGAATTGAATTGATACTGAACTGAACTAAACTGAACTCCACTCGTGTAAATATCAATCCCTAACATGTAGGATTTAAACATACATTACTGAAGTGTTATCAATCCTCCAAATAGTTAACTTAAGCAAGGTGGGTTCCACCTTCCATGTGGGTGCCCCATGTGCTCCTATTTTGTAGGAGCTCTTCTTGGACATCCCCACATGTTCCTATCATTTAGGAAAAATTACAAATATCAATTTACATGTTCATTTCATTCGAATTTAATCTCTTTCTAATCCTTGTTTAGGATTGCAATTAAATGGCATCCTATTCCCAACATTCTCCCACTTGAAATTATACATTGCAATTATTCTAAACAAGGAATCATTAGTATAAATCAAGTACAGGACTCAAGGCCAATGGCCTTCCTGCACCAAGACAACTTATCTGCAACATTGATCAAAGTGTCAATTTTTTCAATCAATACCTTTCCCAAGTCTCTGCAACCAAACTATCATAGGTAGAACTTCATGTTATCAACATAACAACCCAAATATGCAAACAAGTCCCTGTATATCCATCATCCTGCAAAATAAGACTTCAAGGTAATAACACACATAGACATGCGATAAAAAACCTTTGAAGTAACTCACTATAGTAAAGTGTAACCAGTCCAAGAGAGGTGCCTCTCTCATACATAACACATATACCTTTTGGAACTCCCACTGCACAAGTAATGTCAAACCTGAAAACAAGATCACAACATTAACAAGTTCTATAGCACTTCACATAGAGGATGTGGCTAACTCCTCTATCATAGTGTCAAAGAAGCATACAATGATATGCAAAATACATCTCTCATAACATACAAACCTTCAAGAAGAAGACAATATTCCCACAAAGAGAGAACCTGCAAATCAAACCATGTTCTTATACCAGACTAACATGTGCCAAACTATGTAAAGTAAGATCTCCTTCAACACTCCCAAACTGAAAGGATATCAACATCTAACCATTCAACTTATAATGAAACATGGTAGAACTTAGATGTAAACCTATCACAAAAAGTAGATCAAACTTAGCCAAACATTCCCACAACAAAAGGGAATATTCCCAAAGCCACTAACTATCTCCCGTACCTCTCCTACCCAAATCCTCAGAACTAACTCAAGTTCAAGATTGCAAGGAGAACAATGGAAATACATAAAATCATGCATCTACTTCTCAATAATCCCTCAGAACTCAATTTTCAAGACTAATGCATAAGAGAAGACAAGATACATATAACTAATGTATCTAATAATTAGGTGGGCAACACCTCTTAGATCATTTACCTGCCAAGTAGACCAAGAGTGGGATACAAGATTGTCCTATGCATACAACACCAAGCAATATAGGCTTTCAATAAAGACAACCTTCTCATCAGGTCTATGATGGACTCACATCCATTTCTAGGTGTAGGCTCCTTGGTCTTTATTGTTGAAAAACTTTTATAACAAGTAACCATTCCAACACATATTTCTTAACATAAGAAATATCCGCCCTAACCCAAGTCCCTCTAGTATCCATGAGCACCCACCAATCAATCCATGCCAACTTCAAATGCAACCTGCATAATCATGAAGCTCCAAGAAAATGATTAATACTCAAAACCAAAGAGAACTACATCCTCTCCAAAGGAAGAACAAGAACACCTTTACCAAAGACTCTAAGGGTCCTCCATGAAACAAGATGTTAAAACCTCTTCAAATCACATGAAGATAACCATATCCTACCAAAGCTCCCACTGAATTGTGATACTGAGCTATACATGGCAACAAGATAAACATCAAACCATCACTGTCAAAATCTCCCATTGAAACATGCAACCAAGCTATCCATGACATCGTGATAACCATCTCCTAAATTAAGATCATCCATGGCCTCAACACAATCAAAGAATTCGTTGTAAATGACACAACTCCAAAAAGGTCAAGAAAACCATAATATCTAAACCAAGAAGATAAAACACACTTCTTTTACAAATATGTAATAACACAATAGTACAAGCTCCCACTACAGCCAAAAAACCTTCAAACTTTTAAGAGAAAGTTGTCCCAAACTCTACCCAACCATCAACTCTAATACCAAATGTTGAAAATGAAGGTGAAATTGTAGCTTAAACTTGTAAACCTATGTGACTGTAGATTTAATTAAGTGTTTTTTGTCACAATTCTGTGTACGATTAATCTGTTTAGATCAATTTTACCAATTGTAGAAAGAGACAGAAGATTATAGAAGAATGAGACAAGAAGATAGAAGTGACACAACATATATGTGGAGAAATCCTTTCAGGGAAAAAACTCCACCACTAGAATCAATAGTGCTTGTATTATTTAACCTTAGAACAAGATTACAATAATATTGTATCAATCTTTGATTGATATGCTTCCTTGCCTTCAACAATCCTTCTTCACAACCTGCAATAAACTCTCATACACTTTCTGTAGCACAAGCTATCCATGCATTCCATGTGACCAAGGATGAATCCACACATCCCATGCCATGCTTCAAACCCTCACACATGCACAAGCTCAACCTGCTAACCTACAATAAACTCTGATGCACTTGCTGCAATTAATAGACAATAATTGTTCATATTAACTCATAAGAGTTTTTCAATATAAGAGCTTGAAGCTCCTCACAAATATCTATGCCCAGATTGTGCAAGTAGAGTTCCACAATGTAACATGAAGTCAAAACCAAAGTCTCCTCAATTTAGGCACCCCAAATTGAACACTCAATTGATTGCTGGGCAAGAAAATATCTTGCAAGCATCACCTCAAAGTTGGCGCCCAAGAATGGGCCCATTTAACTGAGCCTTGTAAATATCTTCTCATGCAAAAGGTGTTAACACAAATATGCCAACTTGGGCGCCTAAGGTGGGTCCAAGTCAATCCTATTTAACTGAAACATATCTCTCCATCAATTCATGCAAACATTATGCATGATTGATTATCCCCACTTAATTGAAAGTAAAGGTGTTAACTCAAAGATCCCAACTTGGGCGCCCAAGGTGGGTCCGAGTCAATCTTAGTTAATTGAAACATATCTCTCCATCAATTCATGCAAACATTATGCATGATTAATCATCCCCACTTAACTGAAAGTATCCACCTGTTATCTGTCATGCAACTAAAGTCATTAGTCATGCAACTCAATTCAACTGAAGTCAACTAGCATTCAATTGAAACTAACTACATGCAACTGAAGATAACTAAACCATAACTGAACTGATACTAAACTGAATCAAACTCCACTCATGTAAATATCAATCCCTAACTTGTAGGATCTAAACATGCATTACTGAAGTGTTATCAATCCTCCAAATAGTTAACTTAAGCAAGGTGGGTTCCACCTTCCATGTGGGCACCCCATGTGCTCCTATTTTGTAGGAGCTCTTCTTGGATGTCCCCACATGTTCCTATCATTTAGGAATAATTACAAATGTCAATTTACATGTTCATTTCATTCGAATTTAATCTCTTTCTAATCCTAGTGTTGGGGAACACTTTCCAAGGACTCAGGAGATACATGAAGTATGTTTTGGATTGCAATTAAATGGCATCCTATTCCCAACATTTATCCCAACTACTTCCATTAATGCAAGAAGCCTACCCACCTACAAGAGATCAATGCAAATGTATTCTTTCAATCTATGATGCCCATTTTGAGTAGGTTATCCTAGTTGTGGATTTAAAACTAAAACAACACTACAACCTACGGTTTTGCCTTGCAGGTGTTAAATCATATTTTTCTATCATTTTCAAGAAGTGGAGGAATTATCTCAATGCAATAGAAGGTTAGAGTTTTTTAGGGTTTCAGATTATTGAAAAGCCACTTGTATGTGGGTTATGAAATTTGCAAGATAGCTAAAAGTAATATGGTAGAGCATATATAGGCGTGATGTCTCCAAAATCATAGGTGCATGTTCAAGGTACTTCAAAACATTACATAGGTCTTCCTCAACATGTTTAGTGTTGTGAAGGTAATTTTTTTGTTTGAAAAGGTGGCAACATTTTAATACAATAACATTATTGTAATGATCATTCAATAACTACATATGAATCTATGTAGTTTTAGATAAATAATTACGCTTAATTTGTAACACTCTCGCATGATGCATTATTATGCTTAAATCAACAATTCAATATTTTCCTTTCATTGTATCTCTTTCTATCAACTTGACTTTGTAACCCATAAATAGGCATTGTTCTGGCATGTTTTGGCTCAACCAATCATTAAATGAACACATATTTAAATCAATATGTTAGTTTAGGCAGTTAATGCAGTTACAATTTCACCATTTTACAAGGAATAACATTCATGAATTTATGTGAACTATGCATCTTGCTTTCACCTTGCACTCATTGCAATGGTGTTTTATCAATTATATAGAGGTAGTAGGGTAACTAGTTGCTCTCATGCTTAGTGACAAATCTTTGCAGTTGTATCAATAATTTGGGTTTAGTTTCCACCATCCCTAATTATCTTTGTATTCATACAAACCTCTAGGAACACCCTCTTAAGGTTAAATCGAGCTCGAAGTGTAGGTAAGAAGACCCACTCTTGTTGAGTTGGCCTTGGATCCTCCATAGTTTTGTAGATGAACTAGTTTTACTCACTTGATGACAACCCTGACCTTGTGAGTGGGATTTATTTCTAGGAAGTGGAGTAGATATTTTGGGAGCCAACATTACTAGCAATTAATTTCTTTGCAAAACAAAAAAGGTTGAATAAATTGAGACCCTACTTAACTACAACTAATGGAGTGAAGCCACATGGCACACCCCTCTCTAGGAGATCATAAAGCCCAACACATTATCGATCATTTATTTTTCTAACAAGCCATCTGACACCCACCTTCAGTACAACAAATACTCACTCATGAGTCCACTTCCTCTCATAAAGAGGGAAGTAGAATCATCAAGAGTTACAAATGGAAAAAAGAGGAAGAATGAGGAGGCTAGGGTACATATGCGCTTTCCTCTTTCGAGAAAATACCAACCTACCTCTTCCCAAGGTCAAAAGCATGTCCTACGAAGCCCCTCTTGACTCCAAGAACACTCCAAACAATCTCCATCTCTAGGTACCCATGTAAGGAATTTAGAACACCTAGAAGACCTCAAAATTCAAATTTTACATCATTTATAAACCTCGTACACATGTATATTCAATTTTCACACTCTAGGGACTCATGGGTCTTTGAAAAATCATGAACCACACAAAAATGACCTAAGTTAAATAAAACTTTAAACACTTCTAATATTAGAAGCTCAAAAATTCTTTAGACGTGTACATGGTTAACACTAGTTTTACACATAGGGTCTTAATTGACCTATGTTGAGGACATGAATGACTTTACACCTAGAGTCCTCATCTTTTATTTGACCACATGTATCCTATACACAAAGCACCATAACCATAATCCTAGATCAAATATGCAATATGATACATGTATACAACAAAAATTTCATTAGTGTTCATGATCACAATAATTAAATCACAAATCACATTAGTTTCACATGGACAATAATCACATTAATTATAAACTAATAATTGTCAAAATTTAACAATAAGAACCAACTACTCAAAATAGTTTTACAGTGGTAAATTGCACACACATGATCATCTAAATTTAAACCAAGATCTATAGGATCACATAAATTTAATTGATTAAAATCATGAAAGATACAACATACAATTCATCTCACTCATAAACATTTGAAGTCTAACTTTGTGATTCAATATCTAGGAAAATTACAAGTTAATATATCACAACAAAGTTGATGTATAGTAGTGTTTAAACTTTGGTAAAATCATTAGTACAATCATCACAAAAAGATACATCTAAAGTTTCATTCTCATTTCACATACATACAAATCTTAAACCAATGGGTACCACAAGGATAGATAAAGTTAACAAATTGTTTTTTATTCTATCGCAACAAGAAAAGCATATTCTATCTAATATGATAAATTGTAAGAAGACACCATTGAACCTTAATATGTGCATACTAAGGCACACTTACAATTCACATTGCAAACAAAACTATAACAACGAACATCATTTTCATCATCTAGATCACAAATAAGAGCAAAGCCTAACTTTCTAATAATTATAATTAAAGAAACATGTGAATTCTCAAATAATAGAAGTATGCACATCTATATAGTATATAAGTGAATCCATATCACCACCAGACTAAATAACTCAAAGGTTAATAATTAATATATTGTCTATTATATTAATATGTTATACTAAATAAAATAAGTAAAGAGAGTGTGACTAGGCTTACAAAAATGTTGGGAGTTGCATCTAAAGATAAAAATATCATCTCAAGGGGAAAATATCTAGTTAAATGAATACTTCAAAGAGAAATATTAAGATGATTGACCAATGAAAAGATAATAAACCGATCAAGAAGATGAAATAGGAAGAATAGCAACCATAGACCCTAAGATTATATGCATGGAACACCAATATATTATCTTTAGATAACATAAAAGCTTTACATTCTTTTTAAATATTTTTTATGTATTCCTTGCAAAAGAAACTTGTCAATTTACAAAGTTAGGGGAATCCTTGACTAACTGAATTATATTAGCAATCAATTTGTGAATGTTATGAGAAGGTGTCTATGATCTTGGTTGATGTTAACAAACAATTTTCTATGGAAAGAAATAAATAAATGTTGAAATATGTTTTACATTATAGCTTGTTGCTTTGCTTCTCTTCAACCTTCGATAACATAAAATGCAAAACTTCTAGGCCTTTTCAAAACTTGATGTAGATGTTTGATGTTTTATTGTTGGTATATAATTATTTTATTGAAATTTTGATGTAATTGGATTTTAGGAGCCCATCAAAACCTATTTACATTTAACAAAAAACATAAAATCCCAAACACATGCCCTAAAGATCTATTTATGTTTGCAACACACAATGTCTCCAAATGCTTACAATTGAGAAAGTAATTTTAGTTGGAGATTTGAATACCATGGAAAATAATTTGTAAGAAAATATGTATATGGTGGGGGTATCTTCCTTGTGGATAGAATAACTTGATATGGAGAATATCAAGGGAAAGTGTTAATCAAGGATTTCATCTAATACTTTGGACAAAACTACCAAGGAAAAGCATTTACTATCATTATGCATTTGTTTCAACCTTTTAATCTATAATGGTACTTCACATCTCATAACGAAAGGAGATATGTATCAAATCAAATGAGCATCCAATGAGATAGCTATTTAGTAGCACAAGAGAATTTTTAGTCAAATTGAATATTTATATATTAGAGTCAAACTCCCAAAATCCCCTCAAATTCACTATTACTCATCATTTGATGGAATGGTTAAAGAAGTCACAAAGAAAATAAAAAATGAACATTATATGAAAAGATTACAATTGAACATTATATGAAAATATTACATCTAAACAAAGAAAAATGATGGAAATATGAATCACAAAAATTTCATGGCCTAGATATTTGTTAGCAAGGAAAGAAAAATCTTAACATAACTTCACTAAAAGCAAATAAGTATTATCCTCCAATTACAAGGAGTGTTAGTGTAGGTTTTTATTTTCCTATGTTATAAGTTTTCCCTACACTTTTATTAAGTTTTCATAGGTTAATAAACTAAGTTTAATTAATTAAGTGGGTTGTTGAGATGTCACCGTCCTATAAAGAAGTTATATTTATTATTTTTAGATTGCTTGGTGGTCACTCCCTATTGGTTGGACTTGCCATTTCCACCCTCTCCTCAAGTCTATAAAAATTCACTACCTCATTTATATTTTTTATATTTAATGGACCTTCTCTTTGTGAGCTCCTAAAACAATCTTATCATCTTGACATTTGCACATCTCTCAAATTCTATACTTTGTATTTGTGTTATTCATTTAGTTTTATAGCTTATCTCTCACTTAAAAAGTTTTGAGATCTAAAGTTTATGATTGAAAGATTGGAATGATCTTATATAATATTGTGAATTCCCATATGTTGTTCTCTTGTGTTTTTACACAATCTAGAGAATCAAGAAAAAAAAGTTAAAGATATATTAATCTCTTGCATTGCATGTGTATTTTTAGTGAGATCTAAGTTACTATAGCTATTCTGGTTATATTTGTAGCTCAATTTGGAGATTACATGACACAATAGAAAACAATGATTTGAAGCTCAAATCTAGTGAACAACTTTCATACAATGCATGTTCAGACCAAAAGGACCTCACCTTTACATCCAAAAAGGTCCATGTACCTCTATAGAATATGTTTTCTTTCGATGTTGGAAGCATTCATGACAAAAAAAATCTAGGAAGGTTGTATAGCCTCCCAAACACAATCTGAGGCAAAAGAATTTTGAAAAAAATAAAAAAAAAAGCACTAAACTTGCAGGCTCCTTTGAAGCCACAAACAACTATATCTGAGTTGTGGCCTCAAACTACTACACTATGCCTACAAACTGCCAAATCACAATTTTAGAAATTTTCAAAAAACCGCCAACGATAAAAATTAAAAACTGCTACCAACAACACTGCCCACAAGCTACTTCACCAGTAGTCGCCGAGGAGACACCTGTATCAAAGAGAAGACTGTTTTTTAGCCTACACATGGGATTTTTTAAATTTTGCATAACCTTTGCCTCAAGTATCATTTTTTTGCAAATGAATAGTTGATAGAAAGTTGGTGAAGCGTACTTTTCAGCAAAGGTGGTTTCAATTAGAAATTTTTCCTTTTTATTCCAAATATTGTTGATTGAAACTAGGTGTTGTTGTCATCTAGTAAAAGTTTTGTAATCACACTAATCATAAAGTGTCAAACTTGTAGTCTCTAGGGGTGATTTCTAAGACTAATGAAAACTGTGTTCCTTGTGAATCTCTTTCTTATATTTTTGCATGCTCTCTTCACTACACATAAACAATCTACTTTTTCTCTCTAAAATGGATCAAGTAATAGTTCTCATTCTTACACTAAATAACTATTTTAATTGGAAATTTAAAACGATAATCTACTTGAAAAGAAAAGATTGCATAGGGTAACAATGGGTATTGAAACCTAATCTACTATAGATGCAAAAAAGCCAAAATGGCATAATAAGTGTAATGATATATTTGGAATTGTTTGTATGTTTGTATCTCTAGATTTACTCTTTCATATTGAATCTATCTTTACACCAAATGATATATGTACCACATTGGAAAAAACTTTTTGGTAAGTAGGATAAATTAAGAGGTCATCAATTGGAGAATGGACTCATAGGGTTAAGTACTACTAGTTTTGATACTATGTAGGACTTCTTCACTAAACAAAGAGCCATAAGATTGCAATTGAAATACTATGGGATTAATTTCAATCTAATGGGATTGAGAAAGAAAACAAACAATTGATCTTAAGTATTCTCTAAACTTGTTCCAAACTATTATATTTTTGTTTCTACATTTTATGTTACTATAAGTGTCTTGGTAACCTCCTACACAATGTCTTCTCTTGATGTGTTTGCTAATGAACTTGTAAAGAAGAAATATATGTTGGTTTAGATGGGAACTATAAAACCTTTTAAGTCTCATGTCTTGGCTACAAATTAGGTCACTAAAGATCAATAAAATCCAAGCAAACAAAATAAGAAACAAAAGAACCAAGGCGAGAAGAAAACATCATAAACCAACATCCTCCAATTCAACTTTTGAAACCTCCTTGAAAGGAAAAAATTCTAAGGAAAAGGTTAAGTGTGGCTTTTGTAAGAAATATGGTTGTGATGAGAATAAATGCCAAAGAAAGCAAATAGCTCCTCTCATCCATCTTCTTGAAAAGAGCATTTAGGTACAAGATTTAGTAAAGCGGGATTTATTAAAAGAGCCTTCAAAGACCACAAATTCCAATAAGGGGAAAGGAAATGGCAAAGCCTTTGTTGAAGTAGCTTTGGGGCCTAACACTTGGGTTATTGCCTCAAACGCTTCTTACCACATGGCCAATACACAAAAAAGTTTCTCATCCTTAGAGCCATGTTCAATGCTTGGCATACTTGTGGTTAATGATTCACCGGAGGAGGTCCTTGGGAAAGGGTCTATTAACATTGGCAATGGAACATTTCATGATGTTTTATGTGTACCTTCCTTGTCAACTAATCTCATGTCTATCATTTAGATCAATGACAAGCTAGTTGAATCCACTACAAATGCAATGATCATCAATGAACTACACAATGGGTGTTGGAAATTATTGTCATTGCTGTCAAAGGTGTTTGAAGATCAAGTTTGGAGGTGCAAGAAAATGAAATAAGTATATTGTTGCTAAGGGCCGACCCTTAGACCCTAGGCAACCTCATTAAATAAATAAAATTGTGAATTAATTTTTTTTGAAGGTCGACCCTCTCAAGTGGTGCGCCCCATTTTTGGGGGTTTATTGTTGATATATATATATATATATATATATATATATATATATATATATATATATATATATATATATATATATATATATATATATATATATATATGGGTTGACCCTTGTTTAAGTGCCCAAGGTAGAGGTGAATGGGTGCATTTAAAAGGGGAGTTGCATCCATTTGCAAATTATGTGTTGCTTTGAAAAGTCACCTCTCTTGATAAGAATATTTAAAGAGATTGTGAAGATCATTTGAAGGCAAGCAATTCATTGAATATCATTCATATACGGAGCAGATTTGAAAGGCAAATAAGTGCAGATTTTTGAAGATATATGGACAAATCCATATGAGCTTTATGGCAAAATTTTTTAAGGTCTTTGAAAATTCTAAAGGCAGATTTTGATAAAACAATGTGCAGATTTATGAAGGTAAATAGGACAAATCTAAGAAGAAGTCTCAAATAAATTATTATATTGTTTATTAGGAGGTTGGTGTCTTCTAACTAAGGAGATCGGGAGGTTGGTGCCTCTCAGTAGAAGAGATTGGTGTCTCTTGTTGAGTTGCTTCTCAATGGTGGGGATTAGTGTCTCCTATGGGTTGGTGCCTATGAAAAAAGCTTTGTAAAATGAAGTAGGTTGGTTCCTACAAGAAGATCTACATATAAGCAAATTTTTTTCATGGTTTTTTTTTAAATTTCTACAAGGGTTTCCTCATAAATTGTGTGTTCATCTTGTGTTCCTTATTGCTAGATCTTGCATGTGTGTTATTGCTATGGATGATCAAATTGTGAAGTATACTACTATGGTTGTTTAAGATTTGAAAAGTAAAAGATTGTTGTTATACTGATTCACCCCCTCCCCCCTCTCAGTATAACTGAATGCTCTTCAATGGGTCTGCAGTCGTTGTGGGAAAAGTAGATAATCAATCCAAGGTCTATCACTTTTCTCATTTTGTTTTTGACTCTCCTTTGACAACTTTACTTACTCATTTAGATGAAGTGAGCAATTTGTGGCATCAATAATTTGGCTGCTTGAACTACCGCTACTTGCATCAATTCAATCAACATGACATGGTATCAAGCTTGCCTACAATTTTCTTTTTTTAATTATGTTTGTCAAGGATGTATTCTCAACAAGCATCTAAAAATTTTGACAAAGGAAATTTTTGGAGAGCCTCATAGCTTCTAGAGCTACTACATAGTGATTTGGCTAGTTCATTTCTACATCCATCTTTCAATAGAGCCTCTTGACTTTTATTAATGATATTTCTAGGTACAAATTTGTGTATTTTCTCAAACTTTTAAGTCTAATTTTTTTTATTCCTTTCTAGACTTCAAAGCATTTGCAAAGAAACAATTTGGGAAATCAATCAATATTTTACAAACAGATAATGGAAGAGAAAATGTAAACCATAGATTTGAGCAATTTTGTGCTTTTGAAGGCATTGATCTACAACACGTAGTCCCTGAAAATACTCAATAGAATGGAGTTGCAAAATGGAAAAAGAGATCCTTGAAAGAGATGGCTAACTATATGATAAAATCCAAATATTTGACACCACCTTAATAAAAAAAGGCCAACAGTTGTGCATGTTATATTTAGAACTAGGTTCCTCATTGAGTTATGGAGGTAACTCTTTTGCAAGCTTGGACAAGACAAACCCTCAACGAAACACCTTTGTATTTGAATCCCTTGCATGGGCCAATATTCCAACAAAAATTCACAAAGCTATGGATCTACAAAGTAAGTCTTGTATATCATTTGGGTATGCAAATGATGTCAAGAGATATAGGCTTCTTTATCCTACCACTCATGAGTTGTTCATTGTGAGGAGTATTTGTTTTGAGTGGTGTGTCAACTCTTAGCCTACCACTTCTCCATCATTCATTGCTTTAGAGACACTCTGACATGATAGCTCTTTAGAGGAGCTTAATCCTCCTAGTCCTAATCAGGGGTCTTCTTCCTCCACTTCAAATGGTGACAACGATGATGAAGATTCACATCCTTCCACTCCTAGTCATCCCACAATAGATAATCCTCCAGGATCCCCAAAATCTCAAGCTAGTGGTCCTCTTTAGGCTTGTCAAACATTGCAATCAATAGGTGATTAGGTTGGCGATCCTTTAGACACCAAAAGAACAAGGTCATGATTTTAGCAAGCTCCACATCTCTTCATTGCTATAGCTTTCAATCCATATCCCTTTCAGGAAGCTTTTGGTATCCCCAAGTGGGATGTTGCTATGTAGGAATAGTTCAATACCTTGGAGAGGAAACACACTTGGGATCTAGTCCCCCTTTCAAAGGGAAGGAAACTTGTTAAGTGCAAAAAGATCTATTAAACAAAATTTGTAATAGATGGGTCAGTTGACAAGCATAATGCTCACTTGATTACCAAAGGATTCTCCTAGGTTCCTGGAAATGACTACTCTAAGAGTCCTTCCTTTTATTAGTTAGGTTCACTCATTTCTACTCTAATATGAACTTATATATTCTATAGCAGGATGATACACATTTTTTATTCTCAATGTTGATGACTTGTTGATCACAAAGGGTCACTAATCCACCATTCATATAGTGAAAGCTACCCTCCATGATCAAATTTTTATGTCAAACTCAAGCCTACTACACTACTTAGTGATTAAGATCACACAGTCTTGTTTTGGTATCTTTGTCATAGCCTAAGTAAACACTTGATATGCTCTCTAAGATTCACCTAGCTACTTGTAAGCCTACATCAACTCCATTTATCTCAGGGGTCAAACTTGAGGCTCAATGTTCATCACCTTTGATTGATAGCACTTTGTACCAACAACTTGTTGGGAGTCTCATCTACTTGACTTGTGTACAAGAACCAACATTACATATGTTGTGGATATGGCCTTGCGATTCATGGAGCCACGAGTTACAATAGAAAGCAGCTAAGAAAAATATCTACATTCAAGGCACTCACAACTATGTGATTTAGTATGTAGAGGGTGTGGATTTTGACTTGGTGGAACACACAGATTCAAATTGGTAGGCAATACTCATGATCACAAGTCTACTTCAGGGTATTTCTTCCCACTTGGTTCTAATATGATTTGTTATCAAGCAAGAAGCAATCTACAAATGCTCTTTCATCTACAAAGATTAAGTATTGAGGAGTAAATAATATTGCTATTAAGGCCATTTGGCTTCAAAATATTCACATTGAGTTTGATAATCCATTTCGAAAGTACATAATCATCTTTTGTGGTAACCAAAGTGTTGTATAGATCTCAAGAAATCTAATCCATCACCAAATGACCAAACATATTAAAATACATGTGCACTACATCAAGGAGTTCATTCATGATCACATCATTGATCTTCAATACTATCTGACATCAAAGCAAATCACAAACATCTTCGCCAAATCCTTCACTAAAAACAAGTGCATTTGCAAGCTTTGCTAGGAGTGTGGTAGGTGTCCACTGTATTGTAGAAAATTGTCACCCTTAACAATTTCACATTATGTTTTGTCCCCCTAATTTATTGGACTTAATTAAGCTCCTAATTTTCCAAATTATGCATTCCAAGGCCTAAATTTTATTATTTTCCAAGGATTACAAGCATTGAATAAATGCAACCAGTTGGTTATTTTTCTCCCGACTAAGTGTGTCCTGAAAATTTGGGCCAAGACCCATTCGTTCATGGGTGAATGGGTCCCCCTTCTTAGCCAATACCCAAATTTAAATATGTTGTTGGCGACATTTAACATTCAAATTTCAAGTGTCGGCTTTTGGAATCTAATTTTCAAAAAATTGGATAAATGCTTATAAATACCTAGTCTTTCCACCATTTGAAACTAGAAGAAAATTAGAAGGAGCTTATGATCAAGCATTATTATCAAGAGCAACATTTCAAGAGCTTTATTGCAGCAATTCAAGATCCAAGCATCATGTCAAAGAGCATGTGAGTTCATGTGTTCATGTTATCATTGTTTTATGAAGGTTAACCATTGTTGTAGGTCTCCAAAGCATTCAAGCAAGATCCAAGATCCTTGAGGTGATGTGTATGACTTTAGTCCTTCAAGGAAGCCATTGAAGGGTGGTGAGTTGCAACATTTGTTCATTCATTGTTCCTTGCTTTCAATTATCATTCCTATAATTGGCATTGCTATTGTGGAAGTAGAAACACTTACACGGGGTTTGACAGAGGAAAGCCCCTAAAATGGCCCAACATTTTCTCTCTTTGTGAATGTGCAGATCTCAGGTTGAAGAGGATTGGAGAAGGATTGAATGCAATTTTTCCATTGTTGCATTTTTTGTCATACATCTTGTCAAATCACAAAAACTCATAGAATTATCCGACAACGTTTTGACAACTTTGCAAGCAGAAATGGAAGTCTCAGATCTACTACTAGAGGACTCAAAAAATTGATTAGGACCCCCTATCAGGGACTCAGATGCCCATGGGCGACTGTGTCCTATAGTGGCCGAAACAAATTTTTTTGTGTTAGTACATATCACTTTGCACTTTTTGGATCCACCTGCAAACTATGGTTTCAGTCTATCAGTTGTCGGTATCTTGCAATTTACATATTAGAGCACATAGTCTAATTAGGTTAATCATTCCAAATCAATTCCACCTCATTCCCATCCTCAACTAGATGTAGATCTAGGTTTGATTGGCTCACCTTCATGATTGTAAGTCAATCTAATCACCTTGTTGATCTACACCTTAATGTAACTTGGAAAAAGGCCCCTTACATCCTAGATTCTTTGCATTTAGGACCTAGGATCACCTTTTTCTATGTTTCATCCACTTTAGGGGCCTCTCTCTCTCTCTCTATATATATATATATTCTATGACATACTTCCCTTCTGGGGGTGAGGTAGGGGGCCTAGCAGGAGGGCTTTTCTTTTTGGAGGGATTTCTCTGTACATGGTTTCTTAGTAGGCTTCATTTGTCAACACCCATATTTTCACCCACTTAGGTACACTCAAGGGGGGTGTTAGTGTAGGTTTTTATTTACCTAGTGGGTTATTTATTTTCCTATGTTGTAGGTTTTTCCTACACATTTATTGAGCTTTCTTAGGTTCATAAAGTGAATTTAATTGAGTGCATTGTTGAGGTCTCATCATCATATAAGGGAGTCACATTTACTAATTTTAAAATCCTTGATGGTCACTCCCTATTGGTTGGACTTTCCACCTCCACCATCTCCTTGAGTCTATAAAAAATCACTGCCTAACTTGTATTTTCATTTTTTATGCAACTTCTCTTTGTGAGCTCTTAATGCAATCTTGTCATCTTGACATTTGCACGTCACTTGGATTCTTTGGTTTGTATTTGTGGTACTGATTTATAGTTTTATAGCTTATCTCTCTTAAAAATCTATTGGTTGTGTATCTATTTCAAATTTCCAATGAGGAGAAGATATCATCAATGTTTTGTAATGGATAGCATGATAGGGGATGCATAATAGCTCAAAATAAATTGTTAGCAAGTTCAAATGTGAGAAAGCATCAAATGAATGAATAACAAAAAAATATTTCTTAGGAAGATGGGAGTATTCCTTAAAAAAATGCAAGAGCCAACTAAAAATGTTAGATGACATCCTTTTAAATGGTGTAGTTACACTTACAAAACACTCAATAGTAGGTGATTTTAATGCTTCTCTACAAGAAGTTGTGCAGGTAAAAAGAATTCTAGAGAATTATTACTCAATTTCAGCACATAAGGTTAATGCAAGTAAGTCCAAGATTTACATTTTCAATACAAAGGCCACTCTTTCAAGGAAAATTGTTGAAATGTTGGGTTTTCAACAGGCTGACCTACCCAGTACTTATCTAGGTATTCCTTTCTTCATGGGGGCAAAAAGAGTAAAGTATTGGTAAAAAATCATTGAAAGAATTAAATCCAAAATTCTTTCTTGGAAAGCTAGATGGTTGTTGCTAGGTGGTCGTATTATGATATTTAGCATCCATTCCAAATTATTATCTTGTTGTTTTGAAGGCACCAAAATGCGTAATTACAAGCATTGAGAAAATTATTAAAGGCTTCTTATGGAGAGGTAACCGATGAGAAAAGAAAAGTGCCTTTGATATCTCTGGATAATATGTGTATGAATAAATATGTTGGGGGTGTTGGTTTGCACAATATCTCTGCAAGGAATCTGGCTCTCGGAGCAAAATTGACTTTGTAGATGTATAAGAGGCCTGATTTGAAATGGTGCACTATAATGTAGCATACGTACTTAGACAACTGCAATCCTAACAGAGTCTTTACAATTGCAAACCCTCCAAATGGATTGGTTATGTGGAACTTTATCATTGCGTGTCGAGAGGTTATTCTTCCTTATTTGTCTTGGGAGGTCAACAATGGGGAACAGGTGCAGTTTTGGAAGGATTCATGGAATAGTTTCCCTCCACTTACATCCTTGCAAGTTTTACAACCTTTGGAACAAGTTTTATCTTTAGAGTGGGGCACAAAATTGAAAGATTATGTTGAATCAGTAGAACCGGTAACAAGCAAAGTCATATGGAAGGATTTTTCTTGCTCAAGTTTATCTTTTCATCAAAAGTCTATTCTTCAGAAGGAATTAGAAAAGAGATTTGCTTATTTTTCAGATAGACTGGATAGATTATTTTGGGCCCCTGTGAAAGATGGAAACTTGTTATCATGGAATCTAGTAGCACTCGTTCCACGGATAACCCCCCTACGAAACTTGTTTGTTTCCTAGGTTCGTGAGGTTCAAGCATGCAAAACGACGTGATTATCAAGCTACCTCGAAATGCATTCCAAAGCCTCAAACAGTCAGTTTGAGCATCCCCCTATGTTCGCCTCGTGAAGACCTTCGAAACGAGCTCCTTCACGAAGTCTCACTGTCAATACTTAGTAAAATTGTTAAATATGCAGTTGTGCCTAAAAAGAGCGCTCCAACTCACATCCAAAATTTGACTAAGTGTTGAAAAGTGCAGGGGTGCTGAAAATCAGCGCCCCTGCATGAAAGTGATTTCTAAAATGTGCAGAAGCGCTAAAAAAGTGCACCCTTACACATTTTTTCAGACTCAGCCAATTTTTGGCTCAGGCGCACTTTTTCATGTCATTTGCACTTTTCGCTTTTCGTGCCATCTTTTGTGCCTCAATTAATTGGACTTGAGTTAGGTTTTTACTTTCCTCAATCACTTAAAAGTGATTTCATTGTTTTATTTTCATCATTTGTGGTACTCTCCTCCATTCCTTCTTGCTGGGCGAAATATTCTCAAGCTGCAAAACACGTTTTTGGAGAAATCTGAAGTTCCTCCCAACAAAGTTTTCACGTTTTCTCTTGGTAAGTCGTTCCTCTTACCTTTCCTCTATTTCCTTCTTTTTCATACACTGTTTTGAGCACGTCTTAGTGATCTATATGTGCATTTTTATTTACCATTGTTTTCTTCATGCATTTTTGCAACTCACACATTTTTTCTTTCTTTCCTTTTATCTGAAGTGTCTTTCCAAAATGCGTGCGCATTTCTTCTTACCCTAATCGCATTTTTCTCTTTTCTTTAAGCATCAAATCTTGAACCCACACGTTTTAGTTTGAAATCGTGGTTTCTTCTTATTCCGTTTAGGTTTTCAAACGTGCTTTTTCATCTATTTGTTTTCCATCAATCTCACGTCATCTCTCTTCATCACCGGCCGGATTATGTTTGTTTCAGCCTATCACCATTTACCTCAATGTGTATTGGCGTAAGAATGTAGGTTTTTCTCTCCAAAATGCATGGTGAAAGGGTATCTCTTCAAAATGCGTTATGCAAGAAATTGACACTAAGAAATTCATGCTTCAAGAGTCAAGTGTTGTTTTTCAACATCGTTGCACATTATTTTCCAAATCCATGCCTGTGCAGTGGCATAAAAAAAACGTGCCTTTACATTCATTTATCCTTCAAAGAAAAATCATGTAAACTCCCAAGTGCAGAAGCATTGAAAAAGAGCGCCTTGACATCATGAGAAATTTCCCTAACACTGAGAAGTGCAGGAGCCCTGTTTTTCAGCGCCTTTGCACAAGGTTCATCTTGCTTAAGTGCAAGGGCACTGATTTTCAATGCCCTTACACTTTTCCCAATTTTGCTCCGAAACACTTCAAAACTTGCCAATTTCGTCCCGAACCTCGTTCCTTCCACTTTGTGCATCGTTTTGTGTGCCTCGTCATTCGCTCCATGCTTGCTCATCATCATTGCTCGCTTCACTTATCCCCATGTTTTTCGACTAACGTTTGACTCTACATCTTGCAGTCTCTTTTCAAGATCCTCAAAGTTGTTGATCGTAGTTTCAGTTGCTCTCAGATGATTGCTAGAAAACCTTCGTCATCTTCAAAAGCTAAAGACAAAATGAAGTATAAGTATCAAGGTGTCTATCCGCCGACTATAGTGGTCTCCAAGGTGGAAGAGATAAAAGACACAAAGGTTGGTCATCAAGAGTTGGTTGATTTTGCAGCAAAAACTGAGAAGAAGCCTCTTGAGGATTCTATGAGAGCAATTGTACATAGTAACCTGCATTTGGTGTCTATGTTCCCTACTGCTGCACACTACATAATTTGTCCTTCAAGTTGCATCCCACTACATTAGGGAAAGCATAAGTGTGATTGATTCTTCTGGGCACAAGATTTTAAGACTTGACCCTGACTTCTTCGATATTGTGTTCAGAGTGCCACATATGGAGAAGTACATTGAAATCTTGATACAAAAAGCACAAGAAGTATATGATGATGATCCCAACAAGGCTAAAAATATGATAAATAGCCAATGGTTGAAAAAGCCCAGGCAGAGTGTTTCCAGATGGCCAAAGGGACTCCTGCGAAGTGATTTCAAAGAAGATGTCAAAGATATGATCACATTCTTGAGTAGAGTGAAGGGATTGCCTGAATCGTCCACTTTTCATGACTGGATGTACGAATACATTAGAATCATAAGAAGGCAAAAGGTTCACATTGATTGCGGCAAACGGGTCAGCGATGAAATACATGAGCAGCTGATCAATGTGCCATCCACATTGAAGTTCTATATGACTTCTTATTTGGTGTATGCCGCAGCTGTGATGAGACAATTTCCAGGTCTATCTACAAAAGGAAATAGACACACCACGCCTATGTATAGATTTTTCTATCAATTGGAGCCGAAAGAAAGCTTTCATCATTTCAGGAGGGTTACTGATGCTTTCTTTGCACCTTTGCTTTTCAACTTTGATCCAATCCTCGAGAGAAAGAGGGTATCTGATGAGGCCTATAAGGCGGTAAGTAAAGTTGGATGCATATTCCTACAATTCCCAACTTTTACTTATTTAAGAGTAGGGTGCTACACTGGTTCCCCTTACATGTTTCCACGATACCCCTCAGACAAGTGGGTCCTTATGGAGATGTGCAAATAGCTGATTTCAGTGCACAAAGAACAGAGGAATAATCACAAGCGAGGATTCAAGTTCCCGCTAACAATCGGTAGATATACTATCCTGATTGTACAAAAGGCCAAATCAGTCTATGCAGAGATGCAAATCATGACGATCAGGGCCTACAGATACAGGTTTGATTTTGATTACCGAGATGTCAGGAGGCAATTGCAGAAAGGTCATTATCATTGGTATCGTTTTGAGGACATCTGGGCTGATTGCAGAGATGAGGAAGCCATTCGCAAAATGGATTATTGCAGGTTGACCGTACAACAAATCAAAGATCTTGGTGTTGCTGACCTACCAAAGGATTTTACAGATCCTGGCGATATCATGAATGTTGTCTATGATGAACAAGAAATATCCAAGAGGTCGTTGCTTGCAATTCAATGGTCCAAAAAGGAACGTGTTAGCATTAGGGAAAGATTGACGCCAATTTTTTCTAACACTGCAGAATGGTTACACAAGCATGGTTTTGAAATGAAAAGTTTTAGAATAGATTCGAAAGGAGAAGAATCTGAAACAGAAGCTCGCCGACAGCAAGAACTCTGCACGAAAAATAAATCAGTGGTTGTTCCCACTTCTTCACGAAGAGGTCCCAGAATCAAGTTTATTGTCGGCAAGAAAGATACCCAGGTTGTCCCAGAAGGAGAAACCACAGAATCTAAACCATCTCGCTCCAAAGGTAAAAGGGTTGTTTTAGAGGAGATAGATTTCGATGAAGAAGGTATTTCCAGTGATCAATCCGCTGAAGATGAAGACTCAACAGAAGCAGACTCCAATGCAGAAGAAGTTTCTAAAAGCGGACAAGAGTCTGAAGAAGATTTTGAAGAAGAATCTAAAGGTGATTCTGAAGGTGAACCAGAATCAGAGAGACAAGAGGGTGATCAACAGGAACCCAGGCATGATGAAGAAAGAACTATGTCTCCACCTGAGAATGTAGTTGAGGAAATTCCCAGAACGTCATCGCTTGTGATTTCCAGTGTTCCTCATACTCCTCCAAATCCGAGTACTCCTCCACCTCCTGTTCCTTCATCAACTATTCCTACCACAAACATTCTTGCAGCATCGATCGTGCTTGATACTCCCTCGGTGACAAGCATTCACACGGTTGATATTTTGTCAAGTCCTCCATCATCTATTCCTAGCCTGTCATCACCATCATATGATATCACTTCTGAAATTGAGTTCAATTGGTTCATGAATGAATCGATACGTAATCAACTCAATGTGCAGTCTACATGAGCAATGATGACAGACACTTCGCCCATTGTCACAATACCAATGGTAACTTCAGAAGTGACAATGACGACAGAGTTGACGGTGAATCCAGAAGTTCACACCTCCTTTCTTCCCCCTTGGTTGATATCTCAAGTGTCGAAGCGGAAGAAACAAATGATTTCTCCAGAGGAGTTCAACCTCGAAGAGATAGTCCCTCCAAAAGCTAAGGGGAAGAAAAAGGCGAAAGTATACTCAAGACTAAATGTTGACAAGACTGGTCACAAGTATGCGGAAATTGGCATACCATCGCAAGGAGATGTCAATATGGAGGACTACACAGTAACAAGAGTCCAGCTTGGAAAATTTACCAATGAAAGTGCAAAAGCAGATGCGCAAGTGACATTGGACATCTTGGCTGGAAGATTGGATAAAATAGAGCAAGCTTGCAATATGTACAAACAGAGGGCATAGCATTATGCCATTGTTGTAAAGAGACTTGCAGGATCTTCAACTAATGCACAACCGCTGGCAATGGTAAGTATTGAGGACCCAACTGTCAAGAAAGCTGAGAAGTTCGCCTCCAAAGGCAGGGTGTTGTATGATTTCGTCGAAAAGATCATAGAACACGGATCTTAGATTATAATTGTTGCAGACGAGAAAACTACTTTGCTGGTGCCAAGCTCACCACAGAGCTTGATAAGGAGAAAAGTGTACTTTCCCAAGAGCACAAAGATATGGAAAAATGTCTACTGTCATGGTCACAGATGAAACAGGTAAAGCTCAATAAATTGGTGGAAGTTGGGGTAATTCCCGACAAAGAAAAATTCATTGAGGTAAGAGAATCTTTGAAGCATCGAATTCAAGTGATTGAATCTCTTGCGAAGGATCTCCACCAAGTGCAGGAAGATGTCGAAGGACATCATGTGATTCTTTAAAAAGGTATCAAGGAATTACCAGGACAACTTCTTGAGAAAAATCGTATCTTCCTGCCAGCCACAGAAATATCCCAGATCTTCAAAGAAGCCATCATGAAGTTGATTGACAATGCAGAATTTTCAGAAGCCTCTCTGAACGTCATTTGTGATACAAGGCTCACATTGGATAACCTAAAAACGCATCTTGACAGGTGCAAGAAGGTTCACTCATCTGCCATGAGATCGATCACGGGAATTCACACCATTGTGGATTACACCGTTGGTTCGGATGAGAAGTTCGTGCAAGAGACCAAGAAGAAATACGAAGACTTCCGTGCCCAAAGTAAGGAAACATGAAGGTTCCTTATCTCCAGTGTTAGACTTTTTTGATGCTTCCCATTATGCATCTTGTAAATATTTCTTGACATTTTATATGTCTTTTTGTAAAGTGTAATTGCACCAAGTTTGAGATGTAATTTCATTAAGAAAAAATACACTTTGACTTTGGTCAAAATTAGGTGAAATCTCCTAAAATCGCTCACCTAACTTTCCTTGATTTTCTCAATTAGTTCCCTAATTTTGCTCTTCCCTCTTTCTATAAATATGAGGGATTTCTATTGTATTTTTTGGGATCCTTTAGTTTTTGCAACGAAGTTCTGCTCAATTTGCAACAAATTGTGAAACTTTGTGTTCATGTTTTTGTGAATCTAAATCTGATCAATAAAGGAAGAAATTGCATACTGGACTTTGCGTTGGATCGATTGTCTCTTGAATTTAATTGAGATTGGTGGTGATTAGTAAGTGATATCTGAAGGACTCCAAGTAATTCATGTAAACTTTGTGTTACATCCTTTATTTGGATTTATATTTGTGTTTGTTTAACTATTGTTGAATGATCTACAAGACTTTGTGCTTGTAATTGTTCATGCTCTTTGGATACTTTGGTTGGATGATCTACAAGACTTTGCGCTTGTAATTGTTCATGTTGTTTGAGGAATTGCTGCATCTAAGAAGACTTTGTGTTTCTAATGCAACAAATGATACGTCCTTCACAAATCCACCATTGAAAAAGCTACGAAACGACTTTGTGCCTTCATGAGCTTTCCCTTTTGTTTTATTTGTTTATTTTTTATCACTTCTAGTATCTCTACGCTTTGCTTTGACAAGATAGAGATATTGGTATTACTGCTCGTTGAACGTTTAAGTTTATTATGAATTAAGAACTTCCAACAGTGAAGCATTGTAAACATCTTCTCTGAAAAAAGAGAGAAGGATGAATGTGACACACCCCTCCCACTTTGTAAGTATTGTGTACATTGTGTAATTACTTTATTTGTTTTACTATAGCTTTTGTTAGCAATAAGAAGGGCGCCTCCCCTTTATGAGAGGAGAGATTTATATCTCACATAGCTGTGGCTGAAGTCCTAGTTGTGTGATCTATCGAAAAGTTGATTACATAATTTTCACCCAACAAAACTATATAGTGAAAGAGGGATATAAGTCAATTATTGCAAATTCAATTCAGACTCAACCTCATAGAGCTTTTTCATTCTATTGGAATTCAACGACGCTTCCTAAGGCGGGGCAGCTTTGCATGGCTTGCTCTTAAACAACGTATTTTAACTAGTGACAAATTACAAAAATTGGGTTTTATAGAGCCTTTTAAGTGTGTATTGTGCCAAGAGTCTTTTGAAACTGTGGATCATTTGCTTGTTAATTGTAAATTAGCCCAAGAATGTTGGAGTTTCATGAGATCAAAATTGAATATTCTTTTCCCAATGCCTAATTCTTTATGGGATCTCTTTTCAAGTTGGACTATCCTATACAAAACATCTTTAGTTGCTTGTATTTGGAAAGTAATTCTATTAATAGTTATTTGGTGTTTATGGTGGGAGGGTAATAGGAGGATTTTTCGTAAGCAAAGTCATTCCCTACAACAGATTCAATTCAAAATGGAAAAGCAGATCTCATAAGTGGTCAATTCATATGTCCAAAGCAATAAGGATGTTTCCTCCATATTTACCAATTGGGACAATTGGATATTGAGTAATTGGGAGTTTATAACAATGCCCTTTAATGGTGCTCAACAAAGTTTTTGTGGGAGAAAGCATGATAGATCTAAGGTTGAATGGACACCCCCTTGTTTAGGATTTCATAAACTTAACTTTGACGGGGCTTCGAGGGGGAATCTAAGATTGTCAGGGGTGGGTATGTGTATTCGTGATAGCAAAGGTTCACTAGTAGCAGTACAAGCAGTAAGTTTGGCTAATGATATAGATAATGTGGCAGAGGCTAAAGCATTGCTACATGGTCTGCAATTGGCAAAAGATCTAGGAGTAAATAATTTACATATTTACATATTGAAGGGGACTCACTGATTATCATTAATGCGTGTAAATTAAGAAAAATCCATAATTGAAGGCTTGGTTACATTCTAAGGAGGGTATGGATGTTGATGGACTCTTTTTAGGAAGTTCAAATATCGCATGTATACCGAGACGGTAATAATGTAGCAGACGAGATTGCAAATTTAGGTTGTGAAGGGCAAGAATTTAAGTATATGGGCATAAGGGAATTAGGAAAAGAACATCCAATTTTACAAGTATTAATTGAATTAGAGAAAGGGAATGTGGGGAATATTTAGCCACGATCATGAATATAAGGGGTGAAAGTGTTTTGAATAATTTAAATCAATAAGCAAGTATGATGTGTGTCATGTTGGTAGTATAATCACGAGTCTTGCTTCAATACTTCACATAAGATTGTTCATGTGATAGTGATGCAAGCTCCCACGTCGGAAAAGGTCATGTCATGGTCGTCGATTTTTATTACTAATGGTGCTTGGTTTGTACAGGTACTCAATTCATAATAGTAGGAACTGTGGCAACTTAAATGTGGGTGTGTGAAGTTGGGAAAAGTGCACATTTTCTCCGACGTGTTATGTTGCCTCGACTAAACATCATTTCGACACCCCTTGTGGTTACGCATCATAATTGATAGTTGGGATTCTATTTAAACAAGCTTGTTAATAAAGTTTTAGTGCCTTTTGCTCTGCTAATTGTGGTGTTTGTGAAGTTTTGTGGCACTGGGAAATAATAGCAAGTGGCAAAATTCTATTAAGGGTTTATGTAAGGTGGATTTGTGGCAGCGTTTGGAGGTGGTGTAGCAGTGTACATAACCAGTGTGCTTGGCAGATGGTGTTCCAACCATAGAACCTTCGTTTTTGTATGTGGGTTCAGAATTGGGAGAAGCCCTTTGAGGATATTTTGATTGGTGAGGATCTTGAAATCATATTTAGTATGGATTGTCCCAAGGTTGCCGAGAGCATTTGGTCTATAATTGGCATGGAAATAATTAGTCCCAATGTGTGGCATGTCCTGCTTCCATCCCAGGTGTTGTCCATTTTCTTCTCGAATCTTATGGATATTTGTTAATCTTTTAGGGATTTGGAAGGCATAGCACAGAGGTATGTTAAGATACAATTCCTTTAGGATAATGCACTGTTAGTAGCAGTTCATGGTTACAATTTGTTTAAAGGGAAAGGACTTGTAGGAGGTTTGTTCTCACATAAACTTCTCAAACAATGCCAAGGTCTTCATGATATTTATGAAGCAATGAAATTGAGACTCTAGTTTAATAATGATAGAATCTTTTTGAAGGCATTACAGAAGAATTGCAAATGTTTGTGCTCTGGCATGGAAGCAGATATAAAAGATAAGTATTTTGCAATTGCTTTTTTGAAATCTCATGTTTGTGTGCTCTATGACCAAAACCCCAATTTGGGAAAATTGCAAATTGCTTCTCGGGCATATGTAGCTCCTGGAGTCAAATCGTTTCCTGAGAGTGTCATGAGGAAGAGAGTTTCTTTGGTCTCTACCCCTAAGAAGGAAGAAGGCGTGGGTTCTGCTTCAGTGGATCGAGTTAAGAAGCTTTCAGGGAAGAAAAGGATATGTGTGTTGGATGTTCATGATTCAAAGGACAGTCAAGGGGAAAATAGCCTAGTGGATATGGAAGAATGAGTGCTTCAGTTTGTGATTCCTGAGAAATTTTGTTAAAAGTTAGCATTACTGTTATCTATTTCTAAATAAGTTAGTATTTTGTAATAGGGAATGAAGTAATACTGTTACGACCTGTATGATCAGTCTAAGGCCTTGTTTAGGGTATGGGCAATTGTCATTTTGTAATTATATGTAAAGCAATGGTGCTAATGTGGTTCAGGGCTACATCTCACATATGGATATAGAATGTATAAGCCTCTAAAATGCTTTGCCAGTCTCAGGTGGCAATCAAAGACAAAATTTTGTAAATTTCAACCTTTATATATATATATATATATATATATATATATATATATATGCATCTCTTGCCTCTTTACCTAAAAAAAAAAAGAAAAAGAATATGATAGTATATGTTCATGAACTTTGTGAAAAAATTTGGGAAATTGATTATAACATGACTTTTTGTCCAAAGGGAAAAACAAATATTCCAACAAATATATAAAAAAGGCAAGTATTAAATCTTTTACTAGTGGGAAGGCTTCACATCCCCATAGCATGATAGTTGAAATGATCAACAAGGGAGGTCCAACTTGCATGATCTTCTTATGGATAGATACATACAAGTATGTCATGGGTTCCCTCTAAATCACCAAGTGAACAAAGTCTTACCAAAAGTGGTGTAATATATAGTGTTAAAAACTATAGAACAACCATGGTTGATAGTCTCTTTGAAAATCTATTTGGAACAATGCCAAATATAATTTTAAGAAAATTGGTGGAAGAAACCAATGTCGGTGATTTTTCTACAATAGTGTTTTAGCCAAAACATTCAATCAACTTGGTTACTCAAATTTATTGCCAATAAAGCATGAGGGAAGGATAATAATGCATATAATCTTTTGTAGATATTTTGAAATCTTTTGATACAATCTCAAGAATATATCTTTGGGAAAGTTGAATGGAGTCATGCAACCTTGGGCTTATATGAAGATATTATCAAAATTGATAATATTAATAAAATGATGAAAATAAAAGCATTGAAGTCAATCAATAGTAATTTTGGTGTGAAACATGGACATCCCCTCACCTATATTGTTCAACTTATTTATAAATGAATTATAAGAGTGGATCAAGTAGGCTAAGGGAGGGAGGCTATCCATAATTGGATATGTTCTTTTTTTATTGATCTATATGCAAGTGATGTATTTCTAAAAAAGAGTATACAACAAAAATCTTGCTTCCTTAGCCAGATTATGTAGCTAAGTTGTGGAATGAAAACCAATATAAAAAGGACAATGATAATGTTGATAGATAATTGAGATAAAATATAAATAAATGGAGAAATTTAACTCAAAGTACACTTTAAATTCTTGTGTCATGAAATATAACAAGAGTTATGATGCTCTTTATGGGTAAGTTAGACAAGTGCACACAAATTTAGTTGTTAACTTGGAAATTAAGGAAGTACCTTTCAAAAACCTCAATATAAATAGTAGTTATATGTGACTATCCTATTTAGGATTTAGGCTTATAAACATAACCATCAGAAAATGTTGAGAATGCTCAAAAACATTTCTAGTTAGAAGAAATAAGAGTTACGATTAAAAACCCCTACGTTGATGTTACCAAAAAATGAGTACATTTATCATTCAAAGAGATAGAATGTCTATAATAGCATATTTAATGAAAATAAAGTACACAAATACAACCAAATTACTAGACCAAGCAAAGCTTGCACCTCAAGAAAGAGTTTGCATCAAGATAAGATGGAATGATTTAACTGTTGCAAAAAAAAAAGGAAATTGATTTGCATGAAGAACCATCAATTATTAAAGGCTTGATATAAAGAAAAGTAATATAGAAGCTTTGGTAGGAACCTTTTAAGAAAATGAGAACCTACCTATTCAAGATTAACCCAATTATCACATATAATGAACAAATTTACCTTGAGAGGAAACATAAATACAAAAAAGACAATGTTATTATCCAATTTGGATTGATTTCCCATGATCTTGCAGTTGAAAAATGGATATGGAAAACAACCATGAAGAAACCATAAGTTTGTTTTGTACAAAAATGGAGAGGTTGAGGATGAAAGGCATGATATTACACTATCACATGTATAAGAAACTACAACAAAAACACCCATTAAAGCATGAAGATTGAATAATCTACAAAGTTTATTAAGCTTGTGATATAAACAAGTGGATAGCTTTACAAGTGATGTCTTGGTACATCAAAGAATTGGCACTACTAATATTCATATGAAAGTAAGTGACAACATAGAAGAAAATGACAACTTAGTTGCAAACACTTGGTATTATTATTTTTATCACATTGTTTTCTTTTTTAACATCCCATAGTGGATGCAATTTAAAATATTTCATTTCAATTGCATTTTATATTTTTGAAAATAATACATTAGATGTCTCATAGCCACTTATAGTTTATTTCTAAATTATTGGTTTTCTTAAAAAGAATATTGCATTACCATGTTGTTGGCGAATGCCCTTAATCATTTACTTCATTGTGTCTATGTTTTCTTCCATTGTGGTAGCCTTTGCACAATCACCTGCAAAACAAATTTATTCTATCATAGTAAAAAAAAAATTCATTGATGTAATAGTAGAAATTTTGATAGATACTAGAAGGGTAGCAAGTTAGTTTTTTTTAATATTGTAGTTTTATTTGGAAAATTACAACATTATTATATGAAAAAACCTAATTTGGGGGTTTATATCCAAGTAGTTTTGTTGGTAACAAAGCTACCTAGGACAAGTCATCACCTTCCATGTTTATTGATGATTGCATACTTTTCCCTTTGTTCTCTCCATGTTTTGAAGGGTGCTACCAACTATGCTTCAGAGTATACTATTTGTTGTAATAATGAAAATTACATAGCTTGGAACTTCCTTATTTTATTTTTTCATCATTATAGCATATGCTTACCTAGCATTTTTAGGAGCATGCTTCACCTATCTCTCCCCTTTCCAACAATCATGTCACTAGGAAACTTCATCAACCTTACAACATCCATAGGACCCTTCCCCAAAAAATTGAACCTTGTAGCACTAAATCACAATTGTGGTGACTATGCCACAATTAGGACAGCCATGGATAGGGGGCATTTCAGCCAAAAAGTTATCCACAACTTCTAAACCTAACCCTAAATGTGCTTTTACCCATCACTTACCCTAAAATGCACTACTTGAGACATAAGCCAATATTTCCCATTTTTCACTCATAATTCACATCGAGTAAGCATACTTCTTATTCTTTTATCTTTGTATATCTTTCAAGCAAGTTACAAGTGTCTACTAGCATTTTTTAGATTTATAGTTATGGAGTTGTATCTAGCCTTTTGTTGATTCCATCTTGTAGCTTTATTTTTCCTCCACCATCCTAGGCCATAATCTTCCCTATCCATCATCATCGTAAGCCCTAGAATCCATCTTTTAAAATCTAAAAACCCGTGACCTAACCCTTGTCATCCTCTCTTCCCTCCTAGACTCTTGTGATCACTCCTTTATTTTCCATAACCCTATCCATTCATCAATCACACACACCACATTCTCCTAGTTTATTGTCCCTAGGGTTTTTGTGTTGTTTCATAGACATTGCACATTTTGCTCATCGCAACCACTAGGTCTAAACACACACATTATCTATTCCCATATTGTGTTTATTATGGATTTTGAAGTTGGAATTACCCACAAGCGAATTAATTAGAGAAACTCCCAAATAGTACTAACCCATTTTCTATCCCATACTTAGATCTTGCAATTCTCTACATTTTGATGAATTTATGCACACGCGAAACAAAGAAAAGGTGTAACAAACAAAAACAAATTAGTAGTCAAATTTTGGGAGCATTTTGAGTAGAGGACAACCACACCTCCCTTCCACAACCACTCTTGCACACCCTCCACAGTTGATCACATCCATCTTCCACAACCAACTACACCCTTTTTCCATAGAAGACCTCCTAGAACTTCCAAATTTTTGGGTCAACCTGCTGCAAGCATCCACAACCTTTTTCCACTCTTAGATTTCCATTTTATCCAATGTAATCCTTTTGTTTTCATTGGTTTCTCCCAAATTCCTAGCTTTCCTAGTTTATCATCTTTATTTCCGTTCTCAACACAATATATAATTAAGTCCAATTAGGATAGCTTTATATTATTGAAAATTTGATAGCATATGTTTTGATTTATACTTATTTAAATACAAAAGAAGGCAACCTAATCCACCTATCTTTTCTTTTATTTCACCTATACACCCTATGAATTGTTCTTATCAATTTAGTTGTTCATGCAATAAACAAGTAGGATAATTATGACTATTGATTCAAAAGAACCCTTAATGAGATCGGAATTTATTGTCAAGTTGCACTAATTTTGTATTGAGTACTAGTTCATGCCCCATACCCTAATCCACATCTTGGTGAACCTTAGACGTATCTTACAAATAGACTTCTTGAGTTGTATGTATCTAGATTAGTTTATAGCCTATCTCTATTAAATAAATAATTACCAAATAAATGTTAAACCTCCAAACGTTGAGGCACCTTAAACCCAACACTACTATCCTTTTAGACATCCTTAAGATGCTCTCAATCATCCCAAACCTCAACTGGCCTAAATACAAGCTTTCTGACCCAAATGATGATGAATATCAATGTCCTAAATAAAGCTAAGTTATAGACCAAACTCATAATTGGAAATTGAAGAAACTAATCACTTGATCATATTTCAATGAGTCATTTTATAGATCAATATTATATTGGGTGAAGAATCTTAATTGTCAGAATAACTGGTAAATAAGGAAGTGAACAAATTAGGGTTTGTTTCACATCCTTGACTATAAAATGTCATTGTTTTAAATTATGACTATATAGAATTGTTGGTAAACGGATTTATCACTTTGAAATATAATATGACTTGCTTAATGGAAAGTGGCAAAATGTTCCAACAATTGGAGAGATTGCTTATGAAATTATGATCTTCCTCTACATTTGAGGGGGGCAGCTCCCTCGTATGATATTATTTTGGATTTTTGGGTGCACTTTTTACCAAAAAGTACCTAAAGGAATGAGAAAAACTTAAAGTAACCGAAAAGATAAGAACCCCCAACAACAAATGTACAAGTATAACAAAAAAAATCAGGATAACAAAGGTCACCAATAACACAACATACGAAAGGTCAACAATAATGTATAGAAAACATTATGAAAGAGCCTCCAAAATTATTTTCTATTGCTTTGATGAATTATACAATTTCAAGTCCTTTAAGAAAAAAATGTGAAAAAAAAAAAGCCCCTTACAATGAATAAAGTCTCATATATATAGGCTTTCTCCCGGTAACTACTTCATAACTAACTTGTAACCACTCGAGTAACCTTTACATTTTGAGAGATATAAAATAAACTTTATTTAAGTTAGAAATCTCTCAACATTTGCACGAATATAACTCATTTTCTAACCTATTACAAACATAAGATAAAACTCACTTTTTTACAAAAGATACATTAAAAACAAAGCTAGTGACTTATAACTTGAAATTCTAACAAAAAAATTGTATAATTGAATTCATTGAGAAGTCCCTTTTCTTTTATCTATTCCATCCTTGATGCTTTTTGGTGAAGTCCTTTGCACTGCAAATTGCCTGTAATGGGAAGAAGATTTTGCTTTGAATATCCTGAATAACATAACTTAAGCCATAAGCTTATTTCCAAGAACAATTACATTAATCATCCTTAGCTTCTAGGTAGCATGACTCTTCTAGATATCCTCTAGATTTTGACAATAACTCGACAGATGACCACTACACATATCAAGAGTGACGGAAACACTGCTCAACTTCTTCATCACCTCCACACTGAAAACCTATTTATTAAGCAACTCTATATTGATCATGTTTTCGAATTTGCTATTAATAGTTTGGACATCCATATCTTGAATTTTATATTTTCTTGATGCATCTATGCTGATTGACAAGAGATCATCTTGAATCTTTGTTTTCAGCTATTCACAAGTTGCCAAAAGCTTCTCTTGTTCTATCAAAATTTGATTGATATTGGCGTGTTTCCATTCCACTTCGAAACCACATATCAAATTCATTTTCTACTATACTAGAGAAAATATTCTTTGCAATTAAGATATTAACATCCATCTCGGTCATCTCCTAAAGGTCTTTCAAAGTTCCCTTCCAAACTGCCTCTTCTTTCATATTCTTCAGCTCCTTTGCAATTTCTTCTTTCTTAACATTTGCTTTTTCATACACTTCTCTAGCTTTCCCAATGAAATCTAGAGCATTTGCTTTCATTTGATCCACCCATTTCTCGAATACTTTTCCATATGAATGATATTTATGCACACTTCTATAACCTCCTTCTCAATAATTCCCTTAGAAACAGGAATTGCAGATGTGTCCACAATAGATATGAGATAAGATGTTAAGACTTGCACTTGTTGTTTGAGTTGATCCTTTATATGCTTATCTTTCTATGTTCTCTTACTCAACTTAGTTGTAGACGCCTGAAAGTTATGAATATCACCCTTACGTGTCGAAGGGTCAAGATCTACTTTGGTGATGTCAAAATCACTCATTGGCTCCGTCCACATTTTTCTTTGAGGAGGGTTGAGCTACTTCAACAAACATATTCCCAGATGTAGGATCGACTGTCAACCTTCATGTAACCTTGGTTTTCTTAGGCTTTACAAACTTCAAGATCAAATTAGCAACCGCGTCAAATTTAGAAGCAACTAACTGGATAACTCTCCTTTTCCTTAGCAAACTTTGTTGTAGCCATGAAGAAGCAAGCAGCTGTGAAGAACTTGGGACGTTTATAGATGATGGTTCAAATGCTATAAGAGGATTGGGAACAACCGGCACAAGAACCTCATTGGGAAGTGCATCACCAATTTGCATTTCAGGAGGAGAATGAGGCTCATCACGAGGTGGTGATAAGATAAGGATAGAGGGTGAAATAGAGGGAATTAATTCCTCGTCATTAGAACAACTTTGAGAATCTATGTATTATTTTTCCTTAGCCCCTTCCTATATTGGATTTAATGACTTATCCTTTGGCATTGATCTCTTCTTTCTTATTTTTGGATCAATTTCACATGTTTATAATTTTGTTTCTCTTGTTTGGGTCTTCTTCATCATCACCACCTCCCTAAACATTTTGTTGCAAACTTGGAACTAAAAATGAGACTTGAGAAATGGTGGAAGAAGAAGAACCTTCCTAGGTGTCACTCCTCTTCCTTGAAGAATTATCTTTATCTTTTGGTTTTATAGTCATAGCTTCAAATACCTCCTTTCGTATCCATTCTTCTGACCTCCTAATAATGTGACATGTCCTTTCACCTAAATCTCTCATCTCTAGATTTGCCTAATTAATAGGTGGCAAAGGTTGTATCTAAATCTTTTCAAAATAAAAGGGATCAATCAAGTCCAACCCGTCATCTCCAATCTCAGTCACATCCCAACCCAACCTAAATTATTTGATTTGTTCAATAGTGAGCTTCATCCAATCCCTCCTTCGAACTTCAAAGTCATCCTCACAATCTTCCCAGAAGTCTTCAATTTCTAGAAAAAAATGGCAATAACCTGCACCAAGGTTTAGATTATCCCTAACAAAACCTTTTCCATCAAAGGGAAACCTCATGATGTAACAATGTAACCTTATCTTTACAATTGATTGCTTGATATTTTGATTATCAGAAGTAGATTTGCAGCTATAGTGATTGAGATCGATAGCAAAAGGAATACCATTTTTCCTCTTATCTCTGCATCTCTTATTAACCATACTAATCTACCTACAAAGTTCAATCAAAACAAGCTTGTCATATACATATCTCGGCAGCATATATGGATACCCATCTAAGCCTCCAACCCGAATATTTGTGAACCTCAAAAATTGGATGAAATAACTCCCATATTGTTTGATAAGAGCCGCTACCTCTGGAGATATTCATAGTCCAGTTTTTCCATGTAGCTCTCTCACTGTCAACAAAGTGAAAACATCATTCACCCTCCAAAAGTTTTTGTAACTTTGTTCCAGTTGTAACTGCGGATAGAAATTATAGATTTGAGTCGTGTTGTCATATATTCGATTGTTGTTGAGCATTGTCCAAGTTTTCATGCTTGCAATGGCGTAAAAGAGATAAGAGGACATAAAAAAACACAGGTTTGACTTAAATTGGGTTAGCTGACTATGCAAGTTATCACTATAATACCTCCCCAATTAATGAATCGGTTGCCTGCACAAATGATGATAATGAACAACTACATCCACATTTCAAAATTATCTGAATTTTTGTTACCCATCAACTTGTTAAGGAGGATGACCATGTTGGTAACATCATCAACAAAAAGAGATCTATGAATCACCCTTGGCAACTATGATTTTCCTCCTTCGGGTGCTATTGACCAATTTCTTATTATGGTATTGAGGTGTTGATTTTATTTTTAGAGAAATACGTTTCGACATTTTCTATATTTATGTCCGTGAATTGGTCTCTGAGAGGCAACCTGAAAATGATTCCAAGTGAAATGGCATCAAGTTTCACCACTAATTCACCATCTGCAATCTCAATTTCTCTAGTTTTTGAGTTGTATGCTTTTATGCACTTTAGGACAAGATCAAGACATTGGACTACCACTAGATAGCCCGCGGCATGAGCTAACCCACTTTCAAACACCTTTTGTGCCAATGGAGATCTTTTCCCTTCTTCCATAGCTTTCCAAAAATCCTGTATGCTAATATGTCCCAAGCTTGTATTTGAGATCTCTAGAAGTGTGCTTTCAAGTACTGAGATGAATTCATAACCTTGATATTTATATTTTATTTTTGCAAAAGATTTGTCAACACTTAACAATTAGAATCTACTTGGCAAGAAAATCTCTTCTTATAATGCCGGAAAATAAGTGGTGACAAGGTTCACTTGCCAAAATTGTGAATATCCACTCACTGATTTCTTCGTTCCGAGATCAACTTATGCATGCAATATCAATCAAAATATATCAAGTTAACCTTCCTTGCAGCTACTTGATTAAATATCCTTTATCTACATACAAATCTGCCCTATCTCTAAAATCCTTTGATGTGTGTCTCTTCGTTAACACTGGGTATCATGCAGTGCACATTATTATATTGCAGGCTTATTTTCAAATTGCTTCATTTGGCATCACCATTAATCTCCACAGGAACATATTTTGTGTTTAACAAACCCAATGCAATTGCTAACTTTTCAAAATGACTTGAATCTGGAAATACCTTGTTGTCTTTATTTGCCAAGCTGATTTCACCACTGTACAGATCTCTGGTGTTTGTGGATGTGATCAGTTTCTTTTGCAAAAGCATGTACCATTTTATGGCCTTCAATCTAACTACATGTAGGCATTTTATTTATTTTTCTGTCTTTCATCAATTTCCTCACTATTCGATTTTGACCATGGCCACTTACCTCTATGCAAATTTTTAGAAGAACATAGGTTACAACTTCTATAATCCAACTTGAAACAGTTGGGTTGTTGGAAGACGCTCTGTTTATATTCATATATGATCTATAGGAAGCAAGAAAACACTTCCACATAACCACCACAAGTTTAACTGGTATCTCATGTTGATGTTGGCAGCGTCGGGCATCACTTCCAACACCCGATTATGAAGCAATAAATTTAATATAGCCTTATCCGCTATTCAATTTATTGAAGCCGATATTAAAGTCAAGAGGCGCTTCACTTGAGAACAACATATAATATTTAATTATTGATAAATAATTACTTGAGGCCGACTTTATTTATTCGCCACCTTATGGAGTCATAACGTTTCATATTAGAAGGCCGACATGATGTATTGAAAGGTTGTGATCCCTCTCTCTCTCATGTATATATTACTCATTGTTCATTTGGAGATTCATTCATTCATACACATTCATAGTTCGACAGTAGAGGTGTGCGAATTCTTCAAGTGCAGATTGAAGTTTCTCAAGAAGGCTGAATTCGATATCAAGGAAGAGCAAGATAATAATCTGTGATTGCATCAAGCTTTGGTGCTAATACTTGGCCTTGTAATCGGCCTCATTGTAAAGAACATTGTTGATTCATATTCAATATATAAGTGATATATTGTTGCTGGGTTTTTCTCCCTCAAGTGGAGGGTTTTCCCAGGGTATATGCTGTGTCTATTTGTTTGAAATTGAATTAAAATCTGCTTATTTAACTTCTGATCCTAAAACTAACATCTCAATGATAAGGTGCGTAGGCAGGGAGGGTGCTGGCAAAGATTGTGGAACTTGTCTTTATGCCAGCCAATTGCATTTGCTTGATAGCTTCTAAAGTTATTTTACCAAATCCATTTCACACTTAAGTTGCAATCATTTAATTCTGTGAGATGACATCTCTTTAAGGCATTCTGTCAAACGTTTTACATGCTTTGTCTATGCCTCCACATTTTGCATCATGCATTCCCACACCTTGTCTACGCCTCCCAACCTAGCGCAATGAGTGTGCAGCTCTTTAAGGTATACTGTCAAACAGTTTACATACATTTTCTATGCGTCCACATTTTGTATGCAGGCAACAAGAATACTGGCAAAGGTTTTAGAGCTTTGACTTTACACCTGTGTATTGAATTTGCTTGAAAGTTTCTGACACCTTTTCGACAAATCCATCTTGTGCATCTATTTTTGAAATCATAGCATGCCATAAGATGGCATTATGTCAAACAATTCATACGTAATCTCAATTTCTCCACATTTTGCATACAAAGTTACAAGGCTAGTGCCTACAATAGTGTTCCACTCAAACCCAACTCGAACTATGTCATTATGAATCTCTATGCCCTCCTGCACAGTAGACAGGTTTGTGCATGCCTTGATGCCAAGCTGAAGATAAAACTATCAGCACTTGTGCCATCAGCATTCATTTGGTGATATAGTAAAATGGCTTCTTCAAAAATACCTATTTTGAACATATCCTCTCATCATTGCAGTTTATAAGATCGCATTTCTCTGGGGCGTATTAAACAACTCATGTGCCTTATTTATGATCCCTCATTTTGCATGCAATATCAATCAAAGCACTTTGCAGCTTCAGCATATAAAAAAAATCAGCTTTTGATCACGCTTTGATGTATATCCATACCTTCAATTGATGTCACTTCAATGTTGCCGATACCCCAACAGCTGCACCACCAATTAGAACAAGCTTAGGGTTTTTTTTATCATGTTTCAGGCAACACACATTGCATCCTATTGTCCCACACTTGGCATAGGTGTCAAGCAGGCCATTGCATATAATTGCACCTGATTAAGATTGCTTTGGATTAATTAGCCATGGATATGCTTACCTTGCCACAGAGCTGATCAATGTGCAGATGCAGGAAGAGCATCCACCACAGTTATTGAATCAGGCTTTAAACCTTACAGTTGCATATCACAGAAGAGTGACAAAGCTTCACATAGGTAGTTAGAGGAACCAACTCTCCCATTAATGCTCAAAAACCGTAAGGTTAGAAAGTTAGAAAATCTGAGCATATGACCATTTCTTCCCAAATTCTAACCTGGTTTTAGCAACTTTACAACCACTCCATCCAATCATTTATTCCCTTTGATCGATTTGCTTTTGACTCATCAACCTTCTAACTTGCTCATAAAACCACGCCTTTTGAAACTGTTTAATCTCACGAGCACATTAGCAAACTTCCTAAAAGACTCTGAAGGTTGGCAAGAGAAAAAGAAACATAACTTTTGACTGGATCAACATTTTTCCACAAAATTTTGCCAGGTTCATAAAAATATCATTACGACCAAAACCCAGAAATATAATTTCATTTTGACTGAATAAAACCTTTAATTTAATAGTTTCTGTAATTTGGCCGCCAAAAATTGAAGCTTTAATATCTTGGAAACCAGAAGGTGGGTTGACATGGAAACTGGCCACATTTGGTGTGACATCATCAGGATCATCTCCATAAAACGGATTTGCATGAACTTTCACAGTTTTTGAAGTTTAATTGTTTTCGTGGTTTTCGCCAATACACAACCAATTTTGGGTACAAATGGAACAATGTATAATTATTCTCCAATCTGACACTGGATATAGAGTTTGACGTCACCAACCTTTTTCAATCAAGTGGGACTGTGATGCTTTGAGATAGGTTTGATAAACTATGCCAGCGCGACACAGCTCAACTAACTCATGATAAAGCTTTCAGATGACAACTTTGACTATGTACAGATCTGCCTAATAATGAATTTGATGCAAAGTTTAAAAATTGGACTAGTTGAAAATGGGGGTAACAAAAATCAAGGAAAAAATATGGAATAGTCCACCAATTCTTTCACCTAATTGTGTGCAAAGACACATTGAAATAAGATGGCATAGATTAAAGTCTTAGCATGCTCAAGCCCCTAATGATTATTTGGAGCTTAATGTCAATAGTAATACCAATTGTGTATGTCTTGAGCTACACTCCCTCACCAAGCGTTTTAAAACATGTTTTCCATTCCAAAAATAATAGTAGAATATTGTCCACTAAGCCTTAATTTGCATGAAATTTGATAGATAGATGTATAAACTATATGATAAAACCTAGATTCATAATTATAACTTTCTACACCAAAAGAATGGAGCATATTTGTGCATTAAAACTAGCAAACCTTTAAAACGTAATAGATTCAAGAAACATTTGAAGGAGACTTCATCTTTCAAAATTCAAGAAATTGGATTTAAGTAGATATTATTTATTGAGGATTCAACAAATAGAATACAAAATTCAATGTCATTAAGCTTGAGACAGTTAGAAATGGGTTAGTATAATTTATAGGAGCTTCAAGAAAGAACATTACCTATTCTGCCTTTATTCAGCACCAATCTCAGTAAATCAGTTGACATCGAAAGATTACACCAATAGAAACAATTAAAATAACAATGTACTGACCTTCCCACCATTCGCTTTATTCCCCACAATAGTTTGGCAAGCAAGTCTCCAAGTTTCTGGTTTCTGCATTTGCAATTGAAATGGTTAAAAACTTAAAATTCAAAAATTAAACATTAGACATATGCTTTAAAACAATCTATAGATCCATTTGAATTTATTATTGTAGAATAGATGCATGAATTGTGTGTGTTATTAGCCACAAATCTTGAATAGTTATAAAAACATGAAAAAGCCAATCAATCAAAGATGCACGAAACCATTCATGTCCATGTTCCCACATTTCAATTTATATGAACCAACCTAGCAATATGATTTGCTTATTCTCTAAATGGCTTGTGATTCACTTGTGCAATAAATGCTTTACATGATCCACTAAAACATTAAGAAGAGAGGAAAAAATGTGTATACCTTCTTTAGATAGCGTTCCTCTGTGCTTGTACGCTCATTTAATAACTCTTCACCTTGTAAAATCTGCAGAAAGATATTGAAACATTTTGAATATGAACCTTCCATAACATAGATTTCCAACTTGCAAACTGAACATACAACAAAGAGAAAGATGTGATTAAATTCTTTAGCAACACCAATTTTTCAGATGGCACATATACATCCTGATTATGGATTGTGTAGTGTGATCTCAAATTTTCATTTTTCAAAGAACTTTAGCACAGGTCTTTCCAGAAAATCTTCTCTGTCACTGTGGACTATGGCAGCCTTAAAAACCTGAATGCTAAACAGGCTTACCCCATTTTTATTATTTATTGATTCTAATTTTTAAACTTGAATACAAAATGCTCCTAATAAGAAAATACACGATTAACAAAGGATCCTATATTCAGGATTTGTCCCTACTAAGAATCTCTATAAAACATCTTTGTTAAGATACACCCTCTAAAGACAGTTAAAACACTCTTATATCATATGAGAAACATACACAGATAGCCAGACATACAGTATAAAGACCTCCATAGTGCAAAGTACTTGCTCAATATTTTTATTAGAAGCCATTGCCAGAGGATTTTCAAAGCCGGGCAGACCTCAAAATCAGATTTCAACACAAAGCCATAGTTATTTGAAAACAAACTCTTGATTCCTGGAAGTACATTGTATTTGAGGAACACTTGTGTTAGATTAGGAAAGTACCTTTAAAAATCTACAAAATGAACCAAGCATTTTACTATAAATATGTTTCTACTAATTGCTCAATATCTACAATTGTTGTTACACCATATATGTTATTGTAGAAATTACTTCATATCACTGATTCAACACTTTATTTCAACGGATGAAAATCAATATCATATTATCCATTGTTACCAGGTTTGAGAAACTAGATTCATTCATAAGGTGAAAAAATATCAGTCAAATTTCTATTGGAATTGAAAAATCTAGACCCAATAAGACAAAACCAGCTAGTCCAAAAAATCCGGATCTGGACAGATTTGAACCAGATCTCTCCTGATCTGGCCAGATTTAACATTATCTATCCAAGCCAATGGAATGTCTATCCATGCCAATGGCCATTCCATTGGCATCTTTTGTATTACAACAAATATGTTGCTTAAACATTTTCAAAGAGAGAGAAGATCCAAATATTTCCAAGCATAGTCATCATCAACATGACAACCTAGCCCTGTCTTGTCAAGAGACATTTACAAAACAGAAAAGCAGCGGGAATAACTGTTTCTAGCCCCCTGTTTCCTTTCTTGGGCACAATCATTTCTCGAGGAACAGTAGATTTCTAGCTATCAAGTAATAAGCTATTCCTGACCTGCAAGAAGTTACCATCCAATTCTACTTTTTCAAAACAAGAACTTAAAAAACCCAAGATAGAGAAAGGTAGGAACTACCCAAAAACGTTTCTAACCCTAAAAGTTACCCCATACAATGATTTTCTATCATTTTCGCTCCCTCTTCTTCTCAGCTTTTCTTGATAGAAGAGAATATATATAAATACACTTAAATATTAAAAAAATCCCAGAAGAGAGGCCTGCAAGCAAAATTCTGGAAGAAATACATATAACTGACCATGACTAAGTAGAAATTAAGATAGTGTAACGACGGTAAAAACTATAGATATGCAGTATTACAAAGATGAAAAACAGAAAACTGGGATGGCATATTCAATTTAATGAACAGAACTAAATCTTCAGAAACTGGGTTGAGAAAGAGCACAGTAACACTTGTTGGCATGGGGACAGCTTTGTTCCTTCCTTCACTGTGCTATTGCCAGTGAGTTGCCATACCACTAGTGTATCCAGATGGAGTTGTTTACATTGATCCATAGGAGCAGCATACTAAGCCATTTAAACATTCTTAGCATTGGATGTCCTTTTAGCTGTTGATGGTTCTGATTGTGCTGGACAGCTTCTTGAAGATCTCTTCTGGTTTTATCTTTGCTCAACAGTCATTCAATTGCCTCTGTTCAATTGAGAAAACTCTGGTAGCATTGTCTCAGCAGCATAATGCTTTTCTTCCAGCAGTTGATTATAGCCATTTGGTTGTCTTTAATGCCTTGCACATTATTGATAAGCATATTGATGCACTTGTGCTGATTGACTTTTGGAACCCAGTTCATTTGAAATGCCATGAAGGGCATTGTTAATATTGCCAAAAGAAATGCATTGAGGTATCATTTGAGTGTGAGTATGCAGGAGGAGTAGCCTTGGAGCCTTATGCAGAAATGTTTGTTTTGAAGTGGGAGGAGGGATACCAGCCTAGGACATTTCCTCATAGAGGCTGAACAAACTTTTTCTTTTAAAGCTATGGTTGGAAAGTACTCTGCTCTCTAGGGGAAGTGGGAGTCAGAAGGGATCTCACCCTTAGAGGGGAAAGGAGTTGAGGGTTGCTAATTTTCTTTGAGATGAGATGGGAAGCAGAGTGCACCTTGATGGGCTGAAAAGAGAGAGAAGTCAGATGAGAATTGAAATAATGAAGAACAGTGACAAGATTATCCATATAGTTGGTCAGACCATAGACAAGGTAGTCCCATCATCACTCCCCTTCAGCTCCATCGTTTCTTTGTTGTCTTCATCAAGAATAATTGCCACTTGCCTGTCATTTGTAGTATTGTTGGACTCAGTGATAGCAGTATTCAATTATCTATGTTGTTGCTACTTTGAGCATCTCTCCTTTTCCTCCTGTATGTCCTAATAGGCATTGTACTCAATCTTAGAGACTCGGACATTTACATTACAAAACTGGAACTTACCATTCGTAGCCTCTGCTATGAATCTAACACTGTTAAAGTTCATTGCTTCTCAGATTTGAGTGCCACAACCTCTTAGGTCAATGTGAAAAGACCTTCTAAAGCTGTTGCAGTTAGTAAAAACGTTCTGATAAAATTACTGACGAATGGGCAGATGCATGATGACATCAAGTTCAAGGACATTCTTTAATAGTAGTTTTTCTATCCTTGTCCATTTTTAAGGATGAGCTAAAAGTGTGACCACTTTCTGCCATGTTGACTATCCACCATGGATGTTACAGACCAGTAACTCATCATTATCAGTCTCAACAAAGACCTAAGTGGTATTGAGTGAGACCCAATCATTGTTGAAAGAAAAATACATCATGGTAGATTGGCATCAATGAATGAGTTGAGTGATTAATAGGTATGACCCCAAAGTGCTTTATGGACTTATTTGCCACCGTGGAGGAGAAGACAAAATCACCAGTGGCAATTCATTTGAGAGAGGTCCTTAGTGGTGTTGGTTTGAAACCAGCTCACCCATGAAGACTATTAATCTTGTACATAACCTTTCTAGACTGTATGTGAATTGCAGCAAAGCAGTGTGGAATTACGTTAGACTGGTTGCAAGGATTGCAGCTAATCAGAAGCTTGAGAAGATCACACAGGGCGGAAACAGCTTTTCTTATTGTGGAATGTAATGTCCCCATTTTTGGGTTCTCTTGCATTGCAGTTGGCACTGACCTTCTAGGTGTGTGTCAGCGTTATTAGAGGAGTTATTTGATGTTTCCAATGAGCTCAGGTGGTCCAGAGCATAGTTGGAAGACTCACCGAGTAATTGGTGAGTCAACAAAAACTCGTGAGTTTCTTTTTTTTTGGGGCCGAGTTTTTTTTATGTTAACTCGTGGAGGCGAGTTTTTCGGCAAGTACTCGCAAGTCCGCATGAAAAACTCGGCTGCGTCAGGATCTTATAACAGCAACGTCTTTTTCAATTTCATTTCATTTCAAAAAGCTTTGAAACTTTGTGTGGAGACCAAAAAACCCCCCCAAGCAAGAAGACACCATTTGCAACGATCTGCCATCGAGAAGAGGGGATTCAAACACATTTTTGTGTAGATTTTCAAGGCAAATTTGAATCACAGGTAGGGTTTTGGTTTTTCTTTTTTCTTTTTGATTAATCGTTTTTTTTCATTCTTGTTACAAAATATTCAATCCAAATTGAAAAATAAAACTTCGTAGAGCACAAAGAAGCAAGTTTTTTGCATTTAGAATCCAAAAAACAAGATTCATCACTATTTTTTGTTTATTATTTTCATTATTTTCACTGTTTTTTGAATTTTTCAGACCTAGGTTCATTTTTTGTGTAGAATGTTTAGATTAGTTAACTTATAATTCATTTAAACACATTTGTATCAATTTAAATCAAATTTAGAGAGATTTTTTAATGTTTTAGGTTGTTTTTTAATTTTTTTTGTATTAAAAATCTAATATGTTGTACATTTTTTTTGTATGTATAGGTTGAATATGCATTATAATGGCTTTTGGCTCTGCTTCAGGTTCAGCCTCAAGCTCCACCCCATCGGTGCCCACACCATCATGGGTTCCAGGCATTCGTCCTCCAGGAGCTAGAGACCCTGCATGGAAGTATGCTGTGAGAGGGCTGGTACCTGTTGATGTGATTTTTGTGACCGCACCAATCAGCAGAACAAAGTATCCGAAGGCTACTCCATTCTCTCTTGATCAAAGAATTCCATACGCTAAGATTGCCAAAAAGTTCGTATGTTCAACTCCAAGGTTCCGAAAATGCTATGGAATACCCTCAGTTGGTTCGTTGTGATTTGTTGTTTTTACGAGGGGACTTACACAATTGTTCAAAAGGTTTGCAGCTGACAGCGGGTTAATGATTGGAAGGGGATTTTGTGTGTTGCGAATGATTTGGCGATGAGGTACATGTTTCCTAAAACTGACCAGAAATGTACTGAAATTAAAGAGTGCAGGGTTTAGAAGATCTAAATTCTATCTAATGACGGGATGTGGGATCAATTTCGGCAGACTTCAACCAGATTTTGCCTTGCCTCATGTTGGACAGCTTCAGCAAAATCGGTGCAATCTTCAAGGGAGTAGCGGAAGGTATTCAGATTACGACTCAACATGCAAGTACCATCAGGACGACACATACAAACACATGAATCTCAATCGAAGTTAAGCTTGTAATGTTTTCCAGTTGACCACACAAGGAAAACTTGCCGTCAGCAAGCTGCTAGTGGTATGGATTAAAACGAAGTTCCTTTGATTAACACCACAAATCCACAGCTAACATCTACTTGCATGAAATGAAAATTACGCAACTTTAAGCTACTTTACGCTACTTGAAGTAGAAGGGGTGAAGAAATCTCGCTAGCTATTCATAACAAAGACGAATTTCACCATCAATGAAAGATATTTTATTATGATAGTTTTCACAACAATCTCTTACAAAGTTTTCAAGGGAAAATTTTCCCTCTCCTCCAAACTATACTATGCTAACAAGCTATGCTAAGCTATCAATCTCTCTGCTCTAGTCTCTAGTCTAATGATCTAATTTCTACTGAAGTACAAATGAGGGGGGATGCCCCTTTTATAGATAGCCCAGTCCAATGGACGGCTCAGATTACAATCAAATGAATGGCTTAGATTAAGCCACTTCAGCCCTAACCCTAAAGACAACCAGAATGGGAAGTGGCACAATAAATGAATCAAAAGATTCCCACTCACTCCCAAAATAGCAAAGGCAATTAATGCCCATAATCAGTCTTCCAGAAGATCATCATCCAGAAGTGTGTTTCCGTTCTCCTTCTCCCTGGCTGCAAAATCAATGAATCTGGCGAGCACAGCCTCAACCTCCTGAACTGAGATCGGCAGAATGTGGCCAAGCTGAAACTCCAACACCGTAACTGCTTGCCCATGCCGTGCACAAGATTTTCTCCAGGCAACTAAAGCATCCTGAGTATTCTGAATAATACTGGAGAAAGTGGAGGTGTTCTCAAAGTCGTTCTGAACAAAATTCTTCACCTCCGAGAAGAAAGGAGGCAGCCTACTCCTCAAGCCATCAGTAGTCACCTCATCCGAATTCAGCCTACTAGCAAAGATCGCCTCCAAGGTGTTCAGGACTCCATCAACAATGTTCATCATAGCCTTCCTGACTCTGGCTGAATCCGCCTGTGCTGCATCAAAGAATCCACGTCCTATGACTACTGAAGAGTACTAGCCAGCAAAATCATACCTATCACCCTCCTGAATGACTCCTCCATCAATCAACATCTGCAAGGGAGTATGCATCAAGGCCTCCAGACGCTGAATAACCTTGCTCTGATAGACATGAGCATCACCCCAGGCCTAATCAACTGCCTCCATCAGTGCCATAATGCCAGAAGCTTGCTGATAAGCATGAGCAAGATCTTCCATGAACTTTTCTGTCTCGGCACGAACACCCGCAATCCATTTATCTGCTTCCTATGCCATCTTCCTCAAATCCTCTAGGCCATTAACTGATTCTCTAGATAACTCGGCTGGGAGCTCAAGTGTCAGAATCTCCTACCCACAAGGACGAGACAAATGTTGCATGTAGCCAATCAAAGTCTTATGCTCCTTCTTCAATTTCTTGTACTTGCCTTCAGTCTTGAGCAATCTGTCCTTAAGCGCCTGATAGGAGTTATCACACTCCTCAATGATCTGTGCACCTGTGGGGCGACTTAACTCCAAAGTAGTGATCATATAATTTTCCAGAATAGCCTCATCTCGATCACAATCAACCCTTGGCACAGCCACGTGAAGGGTGCGAGAGCCATCCCCATCTGTTGAGATCTTCGGAAATTTCCTAGCTCTCTTCTTAGTTGGAGGCGCATTGATCCTACTCAAAAATTCCTCCATCTCTACTGCTGGATCAGCCTCTTCACTGGGGCTCCTTCTCATTCTATCTCTGAGCCAATCAGGTACTACCTGCTGTATAACAAACGGCTGCTCATCTCTTGTTCTTCCTCACGAACTTCTTCTTCTCTAATTTCATTCTAGCGAGGCTCATCGGCCTCTATGGGCTGAGTATCTCCCGAAACTGCATCATCCTCTAGAGCCGCCTCAAGCTCACGTTGGAAGTGTGTGTCAGTAGCAGTTTCCTCATCTTCCTCCTGCTGATTATCTCTGGTGGGCGCATTGACACTCTGGCCAACTGACTCTCTTCGTGGTGGCTGAGTTTCCTCATGTAATTCCTGCTCCTGATTCAATGCATTTCTCTGATCAACAAATAGTGAAACCTCCTGTATACTTGGAGAACGTGTCTCCAATGGCGTAGGTGACTACCACAATTCTCGGAGGCTTCGGCTGAACTGGCTCTTTCCTTCGAGACTCTGGACCTCGAGTAACCTGTTTTTTCCTGCTAGCAGTCGGCGTCCTATGATCTCCCATCAAATTGTAAGTCAAAGGAATTGACCTACTCTTCAATCTGCTCACATGTCTTTCAACCCATGCTCTGGTGAAAGTCAGGACTGGTATACAAAGTGTGTCCAAATCAACAATCTCCGGCTCCGACCAATTTGGGAGTGGAAGTGGCATATCTCTCACTGCCTCATAATCTGGATGGAGAACGTTCATGTCCTCGTCCACCTGGTCTGGTACTGGAATAATTTCACACTCCTTGATCATGCTCAATGGTAACCTCGAGAACATCCTCTTTCTAGCTTCAGCTTCATCCAATGTATTAGCCCAGTAATCCTCAATATTTGCCTTATGCACAAACTCTTCTGACAGTATCCATCTAATATTCCTGTGAGGATCGTAATACTGCCTGCTGGTGTGATAGGAAAAGTGGAAGAATTGAAGCTCATTTTTAGCTTCCCTGGCTGCCTGAAGTGAAGGACACACCTCATCTGAATTTCCCATAATGATCGGGAAGTCAAGTCCTCCCTTCTTCTTTCTCTTCTGAATCTTATCATAGGCAACAAGTTGCCTAGATATCTCTAACATTAAAATTCTATTTGTTGGGTACTTAGGCAATCTATACGGGTATGAAGAAAACCCTTGCAGCTTGATGTAAGTAAATTTCGGAAACTGAATAAACCAGCACCCATACCTTTCTATTAATTCTTGAGCTTCCTTCAAGATCCTATGATGGGTTCTTTGCTGAAGTGATCTCATTATATGCATGGTGAAGGCATCATTGACTCGCTTGTAATTGGACGTGCTTGTCAGGTGCAGCTGTGGACAAGCCTCATGGATCTTGAACTGATGAGAGCCACATCCAATCGGTTCCTTGTATGAAATTCCCCTGTACTTCGTCATACGAGGCAACATGTAAACAATGTATGAGCCCATGTAAAATGTCTTTGTCCTCCTCAAACTACGGAGCTGCTCATGCAAATTGTCACTAATCATCACCACCCAGTTGATGTGCTCTTTTCCTTCCATCACGAGGTTGATGTAATAGAACATCCATGGCTCAAAGATAAATGCCTGGGGGCAGCCTCCAACTCTGCTGAGCATCATGATCAGGTCACAGTACTCCTGCTTCAAATCATCTGATATTATCTGCTTTGGCAACTTTGTGCGAGAGGGCTTGGGCTTGTTCATCCAGCGAGCGTTGATCATGTCAGCACACCTCTCGAATGTTGAAGCAGACATTCGCTCGGCACGCTCTCTTGTCTTGTAAATCATCCTCTCATGTGATGGAATTCCAAATGCCTCGCCGATAGCCGCAGGCATGAGGTTGGCGAACAATCTACCATGGGGTGAGACAATAGATCTGTGATCAGGATCGTAGCAGTTAGCACACTCCATCATCAGCTCCGGACATTGAATTGCTGGTGGAAAACCGGCAGCTGCATATAGTCCACTCCGAACAATATTGCTTGAAGTGATTGAAGGACGATGACTTCCGATTCCCATCATTCGACTTTTGAAAGCCTCCATGTTGAAAGAACCCAAATTTGTGTCAGCCAACTTGCCCAACTTCGAAGAGAATTTCGACTCCGGCAGGAATGACTTGCTCAGCTTCTTAATAACAGCCTGCCTGGATGTAGCATTATTGTCTCTGCCAGTTGCTCTTACTTCAGCCATCCTGCAAAATAACAAATAGCCATCAGCAATTTAACTTAGAAAAATAAAATAACATTGGGGCTGCCAGTCGACTTTTGAAAAATGAGGAGCTTCAACATGCAATTCTAACTTAAAACCTCAACTTCTCCTCTAGCAACTTCGAACTTTCAACACTTAGCAAATTTTTCAAGCAAGCTTCAGCAACTTCAACACTTTGAGAAAATCGGCCAACTTCACTTCTAACACTTCTCAGCACTTAGACTTTTCAAATTTCAGCTCTTCAAAGTTCAGCTTCAAACTTTCCTCTCTTACTTCAAATCGAACTTCTTCACCAAGTTTTAGCCTGTGTTGTACCCAAAACCAAAATTTTTGCTTCATCAAGGCATTTTGTTTAAAAGAGTCTAAATCTTGCTAAAATGATGTCAAGTACAGTTTTTGGGCAATATCAAGCATGGAGTTTTATCAGTATTTTGTCAGTCAAAGTTAGTTTTATTGATCAGAGCCTGAAGCAGAGACTCAGAATGGAGCATTTCACGATGACGACAGCATTTCACGTTGCACATGGTCATTTCAGTGGTCAAGACGGAGTTTTTAGTGATTAAATTATGAAGATTTCTCAGAGAAAAGCAAGAAAGCGCAACTGTAGCCCAGGGGCGCCCTTCTTTTTGAAGGTCAAGATCTTGTTGAAAATACTCATAAATACAGTCAAACTCTTCAGAATTGGTCTGGCTATCCGATGAGCTATCCAGCGAAGCTTTCTGAGACCTGCAGTTCCGGCAACCAGTGGCAGAAGTTGAAATTCCCAAAGTTCCAGATATGAGAAATTTGTCCTTTTCAGGCAAAAGCGCACCTGTAGCTTGAGGGCGCCCTTCTTAAAGGGGGGGTAGATTTTGGTATTTCTGGTGCCTAAAACAATCAATCTGTTCTCGACTAGTTTGCTCGTCCAATAAACTATCAAACGCAGTCATCCGAGTACCAGAGCTCCGGCAGTCGACATCTGAAGATTAGCTTATAATGGAGTTTTCACATTCCAAAGCTTCTTCGTTGTGTTTCCAGCGCAACTACAGCTTAGGGGCACTGGTTAAAATGACCCTTAAGATGGTCAAATTTGCAGACGAAGTCTTCCTAACATCAGTACTACTCTAATCCAGCTTCGCATTACACCATCCTGCGTGTCGATCCGACGTTCCAGGTGATCGTGGCAGAGGTTCTACCAAGCACGTAATTTCACGGGCGGACCAACATAAAATTTGCATTGTATTTCTATAGTCCAGAGGCGCCTAGCCTTTAGGCCTGTCAGATGAGGTCATTCGCGTTCGAAGTCTTCATGAGACTTGAGCGTAATTACTTTATCTATTCAACGAGCCCAGCCGTCAGCCTTCGGGATTTGGCAAACGCTCGTACGTGCGAGGTCTTTGGCAAAATGCTGAAAAGTGAAGACATCCGGAAATGGCCAAGTATGGAGCGGATATTTTAAATAAAATACGCACTGGCGTTTTTGAGGTCTTAGAAGCAGTTTTCTTGCTTCGTCACTTCTAGAGATTTCTCTCGTGGGTCCTTCTGGCTGTCCGTTAAAACAGATAGTGCTCGAATCGGGTTATCCTAGCTCCAGATATCAGAGGTCAAAGTAGGGCATCTGGTTGAGAGTTCAACTTTCGTTAAAATGGTGCCAGTGCAACTGAAGGCCAGGGGCGCTTTTACTTTTGAGGCCCTTAATGAACTTTTCAGATGACGTGCGTACAGTCGTTGGATGCAGAATGTTTCCAGTCATGCAGTAAGCTTGGTTTCCTGTCAGCAGGGTTCACCATTCGTCGTCAGCAGCTGTTTGAAGTGTCAGATGGCAGTTTGAAGAAATGGTTGTCTGGAACCCGTAAATGAATTTAATCAGGGGCGCCTAATTTTTCAGGGTGTTAAATAATGGATTTTGCAATAGTGTCTCCCAGTAGACATTTCTTCCTTGTTCAGTAGGCTTTCCGATGAATTCTCCAGCTCGGTCTCAGCATCTCTCGATCACCCAGAAATCAGTGGCGAAGATGGCCAGTCATAACTTTGTCGTCGGCTATAAAATAGGAAGTTAATAAAAAGTGCAATATCTTGAGCAAATGGATGCCTATGAGCTCAGATGATGAATTTTTGGAATCAGTGAAGTCTAACGGTGAAGCCTAAAGCTTCATCTGGTTTGTCAACTGAAGTTGAATAATATTTAATATTTATTATGCATATTTGGCATTAAAATGGCGAATCTCTAAAAATTGATGCCTTTGCAAATTGCATGATGAAGATTAATTTATTATTATTTATTTCCGGACTCAGTGTCAGTATCAGTGTAACTGAAAGGGGTCCAATTAGAAGCCTTCTATTTTCAGTTGAGGTTTTAAATCTTGCAGTCAACAAGTTGGTGTGAATTTTCTCTTATTTAAACATGGCACCTTCATTTATTTTTCACCAAGCTTCAAGAGAAATTCGTATTTTTAAAGAGAAATCCATATTTTCAAAAAAATTCGTTTTTCTTCAAGGCAAAGGCGTGTTTTTCAAGAAAAATTCATATTTCTTCAAAGCAAAGACGTATCTTCAAGGCAAATTCGTAATTCTCAAGTAAAGGTGAATTTTAGCAATCAAAGGCGAATTCATCATCAGTTCACAAAGGCAATTTCATCAAACACTTCTTTTTGCAGGTTAAAGTTCACATTCATCAGCAAATTTGAAGAATAGGGGCGATTTTCACAAAAGAAAGAGCTTTATTAAAAACGTCTTTTTCCTCCTTGTTTCTCAAATTTCTCTCAGTTTTCAATTCGCATGTTCCTGAAATTGGCAAAATTCGACAAGTCTCAGCATTTAGATCATTTCTATATAGCTTCCTCGAATTAAAATCGTGCGTTTGATTTTTCAGGAATTTTTAACTTCAAAACATTCGTTCTTGAGTTTCTAATTTTCTCAACTGAAAACTCTTTGCATGGTCGAGTAGAAGTCAGATTTTCACATTTCTGACGTTCTAGGTTGTCTTAGAATCTTTTTCTGGACAAAACCCATATCTCAGATTTTTCGCTGAAAATTGACCTTCGATAGGCTATTTTTAGCCTCAGCAGGTATTTTTAGCTTTCCAGAAATCTTGTCGAACATAGTCAAGTTCACGATCCAGGCGAGTTTTGAGTCAGTACACAGTGAATTCAAGACCAAATCGGTCTTAATTCATGATTTCGTTAGAAAAGCTGAGACCGATTTGTATCAAGCTGCAGAGGAGATGTTGGCCATCACTTCATTCTGAGCCGCCAAAGTTACCAGTCAGTGAAATGCTAGTTTGAGTGTGTAAAGATTGCCAAGATTGCTCAAGTTGCTGACATTCAGATGTTGATGCAGTTAACAATCTCGTTGAGGGATTGGTTGCTCGAGATCACGGACAGTAAACTTCAGTTCCCACCTCTCAGGATAGACATTACACACAGGAGTTAAACTTGGCGTTATCTTCTCAAGTTGACTCGCTGTCTCGTCTCATGCGTATCTATTCTGAGATTAGCTTTACACACTTGGAGTTTCTTTTAGGGTTTTTCGTTAACTGATGGTAGTATTCCAGTTAACTTTGCTTACAATAAGGATGTGCATACTTGCACAATTGTCCATTTTTAGATTAGATGTTTCGGTTAATTGATGGTATTTTTCCAGTTAACTGTATAGTTTGTTTTATTAAGGTTTAGCAATAAATCTTGCATGCATTGCAAGACTGTAGTTGACTCAAGGTGATTTTAGGGTTCCCTACACCTTTTGATGTCTATAAATAAGAGCTTTTGCTCATTTGTACATAACTTTTGCACGAGAGAGAAATATATGCTATGCCTACCTTGCCCTCAATATTGCTCTTTTGGTATTTGTTCATGCGTCTTTACTATTATGATTAATTGTTATGCCACATAGGGTTTCATGCAATTATAATGGTGAATTCTTTCCATAGTTAGATCAAATCTGTTTTGTGTTCAATAAGCTTGTTCAGATTGAGATGATAGTTGTGCCACCTTGCCTTCAAGTAGAGAATCTGCACTAGGTTATCGTATGTTGTTGTGAACAATAAACTTATTCGGATTGAGCTGATAGTCGTGCCACCTTGCCTTCAAGTTGAGAATCCATATACAGTTTATCGTGTTGTTGTTACCAATAAGCATGTTTAGATTGAGCTGATAGATGTGCCACCTTGCCTTCAAGTTGAGAATCTACACTCGTTTATCGTCTGATAGTCAAACCTTGCTCCGTTTCCTCATGCTCTGTTTTTCTTGAGGAAACTGGATAGAATTTAAGTAATTAAGTTTAGTTGTAGTTAGTAATCTGCAAAACCAGAAAATACTCAGCTGCAACGTATATAGTTTTCGAGAAAGCCTTGTACCTCTACAGCTGAAACAAAAAGATAGGATATAGTTTAGTTTATTTCCATTTGCAAGTACTTTTGTCAAGCACAACGAGGGAGCTTCCCCTCCTAATTTGAAGAGCACTCATTGCGTAGTGTGCATAGCTGTCCGTACCAACTCTTACTCCAGAGGTGCTAGTTGTTACGCCAACAGCCTGCACTGCAATCTTCACTTTAGAGCTTGAATCGAACTTCTTCAGCTGGTGGAGAAAAATGAATAAACTTCTCAGCTCAAATAGCTGAGTCGAATTCTAGAAGAAGCTATCTTTAGCCAGCTTATTAAATTTCCACTACTCCCCTGCAGGAATTTGAATTTCACTCCTCCGGCAGTTTTAACACTTGTCATCCGGCGTCAGGAATATCTTGACCTTCTAGAATTTCCAAAAGATTCACTTCACTAGTCAAGCTGTACCTAGCATTTTTAAATCATTTTTCTAACTTCAGCTGCATCTTCAAGAAATTCACTTCACCAGCTGAAGTCTGACACTTGATTTCATCCATCTCCTGCTTGAGAAAATTCACCTTCAATTTTGATCAAAATCATCTAGTCAATCAACTTCAAATTCATCCTCTGAGGCATTTTATTTCAACAACACATTTTATTCCTTGCCTTAGAAATTTTTAAAATTTTCCTTAGGAAAATTCATTATTCAAGTGCCGATCAAAATTTTCATCTCGAAATCCTTGGCGAGCTGCGGAAGACTTTAAAATCTATTCCTTGTCGAAGATGATCGATACCCTGAAGAAAATTCCCTTTAGAAAGCGTTGAATCCATGGGTCTACAAACAAAGGGGTACATTTAATTTTTGAATTTTAAACCTTAGAAAAATATATTTTTCATCAAATTTATTTCCATTCTTCATCTCTGGGCGTATTTTCTTGCTCTAACTTTGAAAATTTGCATCATCTTCATAAAGCTGGCACCTTCTGACATGTCGACTGCCAATTTTATTCATGCCTCTAAAAATTTCATCTCCTCCATCAACTTGGGCGTATTTTCTCTAAGAGGTGAAATTTAAATACTCAAAAAAAATTTAAACAATATCATTAGCATGGGCGCATTTAGGCATCAAGGAGGAATTTGAGTTTTTCCTTAGAAAATTTTTCATTTATTTTTTTCTCATGGCGCATTTCACCTGTGGAGAGGAATTTTTATCAACACACTTATACATTTTTCCTTTCAGAAGGCCACCCTCCAACATCTTTGGGGCGCATTTCACATGTCAAGGTGGAACTAACTCTTAAACTTGGGCGCATTTTACAAACTGAGGAGGAATTAACACTTTCAACGCCTTAGAATATTTCCTCATTTTATGTCTAGCATGGGCGCATTTCACATACTTAAGAGGATTTTCACCACGCCTTGGTAACTTCTCTCATCAATTTCACCTTGTTTGACTTCAACGCCTTGATAATTTCTCCTTTTCATCTTTACCTTGCACTTGAGATGGGCGCATTTCACACATGGTGAAGGAATTATCTTTATTCCATCTTGGGCGCATTCAAAGGGGTAAGGTGGAAGTCAACTATTTTTGTCCTTTTCCTAGCCCACTTGGGCGCATTTGGCATGTGCTGGAGGATTAACTTCAACGCCTTAGACTTCTTCTTCACTTAACAACTTTTACTTTCATCTTGGACTTGGCGCATTCAAAGGGTGGTGAAGAATTCAACACTTGGAATATTCCCTTCATGCACAACGCCTTAGTAACCTTTTATTTGTCTTCACCTTGTATGGGCGCATTCAAAGGGTGGTGAAGAAAGTCAACACTTTGTCTTTTCCTAGACCATATGGGCGGATTTAGCACATGGAGAAGGAATTATCTCCAACGCCTTTGACCTCTTTGACTCTCCTTCAAGCATGGGCGCATTTTCTATGTGGTGAAGGATATTTGACTCCAACGCCCTTTTGACTTGCCTTGACTCCTCTTATAGCATGGGCGCATTTGGGGGTAGGAGGCGGACTTAACTCTTGACTTAGAAATTTTCAACACCTTCTTAGCATGAGGGCGCATTTGAAGGGGGGAGGTGGACTTAACTCTTAGAAAATTTTCATGGAGCTCATGTTGGAGATGGGCGCATTTAGCCTGTGGTGAGGGACTTAGCTCTTTGCCTTAGAATTTTTATCAACCTCCAGCCATTTGAGGATGAGGGTGCATTTAGGGGTAGGAGGTGGACTTAAGTCCAGCACTTAGAAAAAATTTCATCATCTGCTTATTCTTCCTTGGGCACATTTAGAGGGTCCTGCAAGACGAGATTCAGACTTAGACAATTTCATCAACCTGGCTTGAAGATGGGCGCATTTTCAGGGTGGAGGAGGATGAACTTCAGACTTAGAACTTTTCTCAGCTGCTTGCTCATGCCTTACTATATATAGTAAGTTCTAGGTTTTCCTTCTTCTGAAGCTCAGATTGATTTGAAATTTTAACCACAGGATCCTCATGACCTAGTTAGTCTGTTCACACTGCCATCTCGAGCTGACCTGCTATTTATAGTATGTTTCTGAAGGTGGTTTACTATTTATGGCAATTACCTGATTTTGATACTTCCCCAACTCTGTTTGACTTGAAATTTGAATGTTGTGATCCTCATCGGTAGACTTGCCCGTTCACACTGGTGCCTGCTGCTAATTTACTATTTTTAGCCTGTTTCTGGAATGCCTTACTATAAATAGTAAGTGCTCTGATTGCCTTCAAATTTTACCGGTGGATAGCTTGAAAGATGTTGATCGCAGTGGGATACACCGATTTTCGAAAATTTTGGCATTTTACCCCTCATTTTGGGTCCCGAAGCTGGAAACCCTAATTTGACTTGCATGTCTATCAAATGACCCCCGTTTGACCTCGTTTCTGTTGCACTTCACCCTGTTTGTGATGCTGATGTGCTGGGAAGTTGCCGGAATGGACCTGCTAAAAATAGTAAATCTCTGAAAATTGATCATCTCGCTTTGCATGTCACATCACTGCGTAGCTCTTGAAAAACCCATAAAGAATATCCAGACATGCGTTAAAAGCTCTGACATGCAAACCCTAAAAATAGCTTCGGAAGATGGCTTCCTGAAAAAGTCCTGATCCTGGTTTGCATGTTATACCGTTGCGAAGCCCTTGAAAAACCCATAAGGAATATTCAGACATGCAAAGAAAATTCCGACATGCAAACCCTAAAAATAGCCCTTGAAGGCTGAATACTGAAAGTGATCATCTCATTTTGCATGTTATATCATTGTGTAGGTTTCAAAAAACCCAAAAAGAATCTCCAGACATGCATTGAAGAACTTTGCATTTAAACCCTAAAATCTGCTCCTGAAGGTGAACTTGCTAAAAATAGAAAGTTGTCCATTTCAGTTCAAAATTTGCAGACGAGCAGCCTGACATGTCCTAGATGCAGTGTGATTGAAAGAACTTCAGTAGTGCTGAGAGAACGCCCCAAATTGAACACTTACTAAAAATAGTAAGTTGTCGGAATTTGATGAAACTTAGCTAGGAACCTGCTGGAAGCATACTGACTGCAATATGAAGCTCAGATTCCAACTTACTCGCTCCATTTGACTTCAAATTGACCCGAAAAGTACAAACCCTAATTCTACAGACTTGGCCAAAATATCATGTTTAAGCTCACAGACGGGCACCTCCCCGGAAAGCAGACAGCAGAAAGAGACAGAAAGAGAGAGAGAGACAAAACTAAAGCCAAAAGACCAAAATGGAGCAAAAATTAGGGGATCCCATTTTGAATAGGGCGATGTGTGAAAAGGTCACAACAGTACCTAGATCGGTTGTTTGTAGTGAATGTAAGAATGTATATCATGGAGGCATAAGTTTCCTCAAATACCATCTTGCAGGCATTCCTCAGTGTGATGCCAAGTCTTGTGAAAAGGGAAAAGAAGAGATTAGAAGAGAGATGCTTGCCCTACTTGCAGCTGCCGAGGAAAAAAAAATTGCAAAGGGAGAGGACAAAAGTAGCCATAGCAGCAACCATAGCTGGTGGACATGGTTAGGAACTCGAGCAAGTGGAGATAGAATCAGATGAGGAGGCAAATATTGGCATTGTGGACTCTCTTCATGGTCCATGGATTCGCACTCATGGCACACCGTCCTCTAGGCCCCCCCCTTTCCTCTACTTCGAGTAGAGTGCCACCACCACCGCCTACATCTTCACGCACATGCACACCACATAGTTTTTTTATGTTGCAAAACACACCAGGAACACAGATGTCATTGGAGGCTACAGGGTGGAATAAGGAGGTGCATCAACATACCGACATGGCATGTGCAAACTTTTGGTATTTCAATAACATTCCATTCAATGTGGCAAGTAGTCCCTATTAGCACAATTTGGTTACCGCATTGACAGTTGCGGGAAAAGGCTACAAGCCACCTTCTCACAAAGATTTGAGTGGGAGGTTAGTCAACTTAAATTTTATGCTAAGTTTATGTTCTTTAATTTAAATTAATTTATGTTGAATTCAAGCTATTTTTTGTTTAAAAATTACAATTTTGTATTTATTTAATTATTTTACTTTGTACTTGCAGGTTGCTCACAAATGCAACCGAAAGGGCAATGCATGTAGTGGAAGACCAAAAGAAAGAATGGAAGAAATATGGCTGCACCATTCTTTCCAATGGGTGGACGGATGGGAAAAACCGCACCATCCTTAATTTTTTGGTTGCTTTGAAAGGTGAAGTTGTGTTTTTGAAATCGGTGGATGCCTCCAACAAGATAAAAACTATAGAAACATTGTGTACATTGTTGGAGGAAGTTGTCATGGAGGTGGGGATTGCTAATATGGAGCATATCATCACGGATAATGCAGCAGCATATGTGGCAGCTAGGAGAATGCTTGAGAGTAGACATCCATCACTCTTTTGGTCACCTTGTGCGGCCCATTCCCTTGACCTTCTTTTGGAGGACATAGGAAAACTTGTTTGGGTGGCACCAATTGTAGATGATGCAAGGAGCATCACAAAATTTATCTACAATCACCCTTGGGTTCTTAATTTGATGAGAGAGCATATGCAAGGGAAAGAGTTGGTGAGATTGGGTGCCATAAGGTTTGCAACGGTTTTCCTAACGTTGCAAAGCATTTTGGGTTCTTTGGCCTCTTTAAAATAAATGTTCATGAGTCAAGCATGGAATGACTCCACATATTCAAAGAAGCCCGAAGGAGAGAGAGTTTCAGCAATAGTCTTCGACACCTTGTTTGCACAAAGAGCTACAAAGATTGTGAAGGTAACTCCAAAACTTTGATTTTAATTTTTAAACTCAAGTTGAATATATATATATATATATATATATTCAACTTTAAGTCTTTTGTTATAAATTTCTAACTTTGATCTTTTTGTATTTTTAATCTAGGTGTTGGAGCCCTTGGTTAGAGTCCTCCGCTTGGTAGATGGGGATCAAAACCCAATGGGATATATTTATGCGGCCATGGATAGGGCCAATGAGGCTATCAAAAGTTATTACATGGGGGACAACCTCAAATTTGATCCCATATGGGAGATTGTTGATAGGAGGTGGAACAATCAACTCCACCAACCCATCCATGCAGCAGGGTACTTCCTCAACCCTAATTATCTCTTCTCAGACAACTTCGATCCTAATGGAGAGGTTATGGAGGAGCTCACGGCATGCATTCAAAGGATGGAATCTAGGGTTGAGGTGAGAGACCTCATTGTCAGCAAGTTGGATATCTACAGAGAAGGAAGGGATAATCTCTTTTCTTCAAAGCTAGCTATTAGAGGAAGAACCACTCAGCCACCAGGTATAAAATTGGGAGTTTAATTTTATTTCACATGGATCTTCTAATTTGATAAAATGTGTTTTGAGTCTTTGACTTTGTTTTCTAACTCTTCAATATTTATTTTTTTTGCAGAGGTTTGGTGGAAAACTTGGGGTGGAAATGCCCCACATCTAAAAAGAATTGCCCTCCGCATACTATGTCAGCCTTGTAGTGCATCCAATTGTGAGCACAATTGGAGCTTGTTTGAGGCCATTCACACAAAGAAGAGGAACAGGTTAGCACAAAAGCGCCTCAATGACCTTGTCTTTGTGCAATACAACCTTCGGTTGCGCACAAAGAGAGTAGAAGAAAAATCACTGGATTCTATTGATCTGGATGAGATAGATCCTTACAGTGATTGGACAAGGCAGGATGAGCAACCTCCATTGTTTACTGCAGACGAGATCCTTGACTTCGAGAGACAGGCAATGGAGGATGTGGGTGCATCAGGAGATGTAGGGTTGGAGGACATTCATGAGGATGTAGATGACTCATTGCCAGAGCCAGATACTTCCAGGATGGTGGTCGAGCCTCAACCACAACCTTCCATGCCAACCGAGGAGCCAACAGCAGTAGCACCGCCACTGCATACACGCGGCAGGACTAGAGCATCCACCCCTTCCCTAGCTGCTGCTAGACTAGGGAAGAGGAAAGTCTAAATTGTTGTATTTAGTATTTACTTCTAGATTTACTATTTTCATTTTCAGCTATCTATTATAATTTCAAATTTGTATCAAACTTTCACACTTTTAGCCATCGAGATTGCACATGAGAATGTGATTTTGTAATCAATTTGCATTAAAGTCAATCAAAATTAATAGAAAACACTTTTTTACTCATTGGTTCATCTTGTCATTGAATTTTGCAAAAAACATGTGTTTCTAATGAAATTTAAGCAATTTTTGAAGTTCCCAAGTTTTTTGTTGAGTTTTCTCCGAGTTTTTGTTGACTCACCAATTTTGGGCTTGGCGATTTTTTTGCCGAGCCGAGTTTTCCAACTATGGTCCGGAGGATTGATATGCCACTTTCAGATATGATTTCCAATTTCCGGTGTGGTCTCCAAGATTCTTGGAGGGAGCGATTATTTTTAGTAAGTCACCTGGTCGGGTCCGTTTATCATCTTTCATCATTGGGACCACTCCTGCACAGTCAGTTTTCAGTTCTGATGCATTTCAGCCATTTCCGCTAATTGGGTGTAATATTAAGCTATATTTAATTAGTTTTACTAAGGTTGCCATTTTTATTAAAATATTTATTTGGGCACCTCAGAAATATAACTTGTTGGCAAGAGAACGAAAAGATTTAAATGATGTGACGCTTAAAAGTGACTTTCAGTGCCAAAAATGTTTTAAAAGCAAAATAAATCACTTTTTGGAGTTAAAAGGCTTAATAATTTAATAAACTATTTTAATTAGGGAGTTTTTGGAAAGTTTCCTAAAAAACATATAACAGAGGGGATTGAGAGCTCATTTGGGATTATACAATTTTTTCTATTTTTTTTCTAATTGAACCCTTGTGGTTTTGGGAGATCGAACTAGGTTAGTATCAGCCTTTGGGAGGACAGAAACCCTCTTGAAGAAGATCAGTTTCGGTGGTGAAACTATCCACCCTGGCTGGTTGTAGGAGAAATCATTTAGGTTTCTTGCTTGGATTTAGACGATTGGAGTTTTGAGGAAATTTGTGAAGTCTTTTGAAAAAGACAAATTTCAGAATATCAGGTTTACTGCTTGCAGAAACAAATTTCAGAAGAAAAGATTTTCAGTATGTACGCTATTTGAATATAATATTAATTCTTAATGTCTTAGCCATACATTCCTATTAGTGCAATTTAAGGTAATAGTAATTCAGTGATAAGGAAATATCAATGCATTATTTAATATCCAACCAAACCTCCCAAACATTTGCAAGAAATTACTTATATGCTAGCGAGTGCAAATGAAGATGGCGAATTAATTTTGAATGGGCCAAATATTCCTTGATGCTATCACAGCCTTTGTGGAATGAAATGAAGTCATAGGAGTCGTCGTACAATTCCATGCTCACGTGGCAAGTCAAACGCAGTCAAAAAGGGTGGTGATTTATATTGGCACGACTCCCATATAGCTGCCGCTACTTTCCTCAAGCCACGCCTGTTAGAAGTAATCATGGTTTCATATAGGGGTGTTGATTAATATTACTAAAGCCACTTTTGTATAACCATATGGCTAGTAATGAGGGCTGGAAACAAATTAATGTATGTCGTACTTCTAGAAAATATAAAGTATTCGTACTTTGTTGTTGCTAGAGTTTCAGGTCAGAATAATATTTCTATAATTTTTAAGTTGCCCTTCCTTGAGTTTACAATTTTTGTACCAGCAATTACATATTTTTATATTTCTTGCAAATGCAATAGTGAGGATTCTATGTGATGAATGAAATGTAAAAAAACTATCAAATATTGAACCCAAAATCTGGAAACAAACTCAAAGCAGCAATGGGGTTAACTGTTTGACAAAATGCTTGTACAATTAAATTGGTGAAATCGAAAAAATTTTGCATACAAAATTACCTTGGGCTATTTCAATGGTATCAGAGCTGGTTTTCCTGCCAGCCCGTTGGTGTTTGAACTTTTGTTGTAGATTACAACCTATCAAATTCTGAATTATGGCCAAACTCAGTGAAGAGGAAATTTTGCGTAAAAATCTTTACAATGCAGGTAAGAAACTTGAAGACCTACCTCAGTCAAAAAAGGTTCTTCTCAGCACTTTGGAGGAAGCAAAAATTTGCTTATACATGGTTGATCAATCACCTTCTTAGTTGTTGCAACTAGCTATGACTCCATCGATGCATTCTCTGGTTAAGCCAATACTTATGAGACATCATGATAAAGATGTGAGACTTGCAGGCATCAGTTGTCTTTGTGAGATCAAAGATTACAGCTCCTGAGGTTCCCTACGAAGATGACATAATGAAGGAGATTCTACAACTAATTGTTGGGAGCTTTCATGGGTTACATGATGACAAAGGCCCTTGCTTTGGTAGGAAGATTAAGATGTTAGAAGTGATGGAAAGAACCAGATCTTGTTATCTTTTGTTTGATTTAAAATGTGATGATCTTCTTCAGATGTTTCATAATTTCATAGCATCTGTTAGTAAGGATCATGGAGAAGCTATTTTTTCCTACATGCAAACCATTATGGTCCTGATCATTGATGGATATGATACTATTTCCTAGAACCTTTTGTCTTTGTTGTTGGCTGTTTTAAGGCAAGAACAACATGTTTCTATAGCTGCTTTATTTTTGGTCAGCAGTGTATTCAAACAATGTGAAAAGCTGAAATCTTTCTTGGTTATTGAGGAGACTAATATAGATACTAAAGATGAGGATGTGTACAACAAAAATGACATAACAGCAGCCTTGAATACACATTTAGAGCTATCCAATGAAGCTAATAACACTAGTACGAATGTTGGGATAGTTGAGACCATTAATATACCTTTAGATGATGGGCATATTGAGAGCAGATATGTTGATACCAAGCCTATGGAGAGGAACAACTATGGTGATGCCAATACTAGGGAGTTGGAAAGTGATTTATACACAAAGGAAACCATTCATGAGGAGCACATTTTTTTCTGAACACAATAATCAACCTTTTAGCACTTGGGATCCAAGTGTGTTGGCACCTAAGTATAACAAGGATCCTGTTTGGAATGAATTTCCTTTTGACTGTAGTGTTGTTTTGACTTCATCTCCACAGTTATGCATGGAGGGTGGCATTGATGGTGTTGTTTTTGATCTTGAAAACAAATCTGAATTCACATTACATGTAGCTGATCTCGAACGGAGACCTAGTAACCTTGTTTTGGATCCACAGTTCACTGTTGAGGATGATAAGGAAGAGGCACAAGTGATTTGGGAAGCCTTGGGGACTTTGATGATAGGTATGAAAGTTCTGATTTTGGTAAGCAAAATAACAGCAGTTCACTATCCTTGACTGAACAAGATTGGAAAAATCAGTTTTTGGTGCATAACTTGTGGGTGCAAGTTAAATAGCAACTTTAATGGTGAGCACTAGAGCAAACCTCAAGGTGAATTTTTGGACGACTAACACACCATTTACGAACCCATGAGTCTATGAGTTACTTGAAAGATTTTTGAACCACTTACGGAACCCATCAAGTCATCCATCCTTGGAAATGGAAATTTACAAATAATGGTGATCTTATTTATTGATCTTAAATCTATAAACATCCTATTGGCAAAACAAGGACATACAATTGAGAGGAGGGGCGGGCGGGTGGGAGGGGGCGAGTGAATTAGTTGTCACAGAATATTTAAACTTTTCAAACTTAACTTAATCTCAGATCTGATGAATGAGCAATAAACCACAAACAATCAGCACATCAAAAACATAGAGAACACCAAGATTTTTTACGTGGAAACCCTGTTAGGGGAAAAACCACGGTGGATGTCAATCCACAATATTATACCCTGTTAAAAGTATAATGAAGAATAATTGGAATGCATATGCATTCGGGCACACTGCCTAGAGCTCACTGCTCAAATACAAGAGGGTTCACTGCCCAAAGAAGACACACTATCTTACAGCAATTCGGATTAGATCCGCAGGGTATGAATTGAGAAAATAGCTTCTACAAAAGCTTGATTACAGTTTCGGTTAAGCACATAAACACTCCTTCACACTTCGCTCAAACTTCTTCACACTCTGCTTTGTAATCGAATGATTAGATCACTATTCGCACACTTGCTCTTTCTCTGGAACTTCTTCGCTACATAACTTCGCACAAACAACCACTCTTATATATCTGCAACATGGAATTACATCAACACCTTCGTCGGCCAAAATAAAATATAAAACATATACAATGTCGGCCCAAATTTACAAGTAAATTTTCAATGCGAATCAAACACCGTCGGCCACAACATAATGAAGACTTAGAAAAATATCCTCGAGCGCGCCAAACATTCAAATTTTAATCTCCAAGGATCCACAACACATTACAACCACCATGTCGGCCAAGAACATAAAAACCCGAACACACAAGAGAAAAATCACCGACCACGAGCACACCGATCAACGCGGACATGCAACAAAGATAGAGCATGATCTAGAAATATCCACAAGCATCACGAATCATCAGAGAAGTATCCGCAGCAACTGAAATTACTAACTGAAGCCACAAAAAAACTGTCAGAACACAACTGTTCATAACACGATTAAATCTTCACACGGACCTCTGAAACTTTTAGTGGATAAACTAGATACACTCAGCAATAAACCCTTTAGTCCACAATGACTAATCGTCAACGTACTGAGCAAAACACCTTCATGGCCTTCACTGTTCCACTGTCAACCTGCAACTCTTTCTTTAACAATTTTCTCAATATCCTCGACATATACAACCTACAATACATCAATGCTAATAGTGTTGACATCAATGACAACCACATATCAGCAACACAACCACAACATCCAACACATCCTCCATTCTCCATCTTTCTTTAGTGTAAAAATTGTCAATGCTATAAATTTACTCGAAATTTTCTATAATCAACTCTCTATTAACAATTCTTGCACTTACTTTGTTGGCGTTTAAATTCGCACCTCTGGAATGCTGTCAGAACCCTGATGGTTCTCAATTCCGAAACCCTAACTGTTTTTTTGTGTTTTTGCAGATTTTTGGTTTTTTTGTGTTTTTGAAGGTTTTTCAGACAAAAAGGAAATGCTGCGATTTCTCTAATGATTGCTAATAAATTCCTAAAAAATCAAATGTGCATTGTAATACATAGGAAATGCTCAGAATGTCAAGGCGTATCATTTATTATCATGTCCAGAGCATTTACAAAGACAAAATCTGAGATATGAAAGAAATACAACGAATTTTAATGAACCTGTATGGCGGCTGCAGCAAAATGAAGATGTACGGCCAGAATAAATGAAAGAATCTCTAGCTCAAAAATCAATGCAATAATCTCCAGTAAACCAAGGCGCACTGATGCCAAGCACTGAAACTGAAGAAGGAAGGCGTCCTTTCACTGAGAAGAAATGTACGGCCTGCTGGTACAGATGGTACGGCCTGCTACAGAAATCAATGATAAAGTACGGCCTCTTGGAAAACGTGCCAGAACTCAGATGAAAGATCTTTGATGGAGTCGCCTTATTTAACTGATGAATATCTCTGCTAAACTCTGATGAATCTGTCAATAAATCCAATCTGTAACTCCTGAATGAAGTCACCCAGATGCAAGCTTAAACTGGTATTTCACAGTCTCAGTCTGCCTAATCTCTGAAGAGTTTTCATTCTCCAGAAACGCCTGTCTGCCAGAAACCCTAGGGTTTGCAAACTCCGATGCTCAGAGCAAAAAAGACAAAAGTCGAATAGTAATATCAGAATAGTTCGATTTTGCCTTGAATGAAAATATATACTCCTTTGATAAAATTCGACCCAATCTCCTTTTAATTAATCATTTAAATAAAATGATTTATTTCACCTTTGATACTTAGGAGAAATCCATTAATCATTGGCGTCTTTATTTTAATGAATATTAAATACTCATTAAGTCCACATTTAATACTTTATTATAAAGTATAATAAATACTTTATAATAGGCCAATTAATTAAATATTTAAATATTTCAATAAAGTGACTTTAATATAAAGTCAAAATATTAAATATTTAATAAATCATTAATTACTCCTTATTTCTCCGTCTGATCATCAAACTGCTGAACTGGGTCGACTCTGAGCTGAATGGTTGAACCAGGTGCCCTGCCCAAAATAGCAGCTTCCGCCTGACCTAACTTTCTAAAAATAGAAAGTTCCTGAAAAAGCACTATGGAAGATTCTGCGAAGGCCCAACCTGACACAACTGCGAAACTGGAGCTACCAAACACTGAGTAACTGCCCCAGATGATCCTCTGCACTCTCCTGTCAGCCTACGAGGATCGAATAATAGGCTAACCTCGTCACCAGCTGCGCTGACTAGGATGGGGACATCACAAATGCGTATTTGAAACGGACACTATGCACATATAAACTGCTCTTCAAATTAGGAGGAAGCTCCCTCTTTGATGGTATTGAAAGAAAGTAAACTAAAAACTAAGTTGCCTATCTTTTTATCAGCTTAGAGCACAAGGTTTATTAAACACAAACGCCGCAGCTGAGATTTTCTGTTTTAAGAACTTCAACTACGACTAACTTAAACTAAAGATGTTTCTAACTTCTCAAGTAATATGCAGAGCAAGAGAAACTAGAAATGAACAAGGTTGATTCTCTAACAAAATGCTTCAATAAACTCTTTCTCAACAAACATCTACACACTTCAATGTAAGCTGAAATCAAGATCATAAAAGCAGAACACAAATAACGGAAATCTGAAATGTTATACCAAGGCAAAGGAGGCTCATGATTTTATTACTCAAACTTCTAGAACAAAATCTACTTCTAACATGCCTGGAACAAGAAGTTGCAGCTAAAGAGGCTTGCAATCTTGTTCTTACACAATAGGAACAACTATTACAATAACTCCTTGTTGGCTAAAAGAGACTCAACAATTTGCTATCATAAAACAATTGAACAACACTTGAATAACAAATAGAAGGCACAATAGGCTCAGCGTTTTGTTATCACTAGCATGGTTCTAATACAAAGTGAACTGACACTGAATAACAACTTGCTGGCTAAAAGAGACTTAGCAATTTGCTATCACAATAACCGTTAAAGAAAACTAATGAGCAAAGGCTCTTATTTATAGGCAAGCAGAGGAGTAGGGAACCCTAAAATCTCCTTGCTTTCACAATCTAGGGCTTGCTCAGCAAGCAAACTCTATTTCTAAATCTAGAAAGAAGATAACATCTAATACCTAAGAAAGCAGAAAAAGCGGGAAACGCCAACTATTACATTTATCTTCTTTCTCTTCTCAAATAATGGATAAGAATTATTCCAAGAATAGAAAGAAAGCGGGAAGAAAGCTTCTGGAAGAAAGCTGCTTTAAAGCTTGATCACATCCGCTAGAAAGTTAGAAATTGTGTCCCAGTTCGGTGCATCTATGCCATCAATAGCAAAACACCGCTTTTCTAGAATATCTTCACCATCTGCAATAGATCTCAGGAAATCTTCGACCTCATTGGCCGCCTTTTCAAACTTTGTTGACATCATCGAAATATGACTCATCCTCCCGCCAACTGTATTGCTGCCATAACAGCTACGAACAACACTCTGAAATTGAGTTTGCACACTCAAAGATCCCTCGATGTTCAACCCTCTGAATTGACCTTGATAGGCCACCAAGTAGACTAGGTAAGAAACCATATGGAATTCATGAAACTGGAAGTATTCTGTTATTTGCTGATGAAGGCTGTCACTGATCAAGGTAGGCCAATCATAGAACTCGGTCTTCTTCATGATGTGGGGTATGGCGTAAAACATCCAAGGCTGAAACTTGGTAGCATCCTCCGATCCAGTGACCCTGTTGAGCAAGGTGATTATGATGGCAATCTCATCTTTGAATTCTCCTCGCCCGACATTCTTAGGCAAAGTCTTATGTTTCTCCTTCATCCACCTCTGTGCAATCTTCTTGCTATATTTGTCTTTGTGCATTTCCCATATCCTTTCACATTCACCCTTTTGAGATAGTGACGCTTTCAGGCCATGGGGGAATGGAAAAACACTTCTCGATCATATTAGGCTTCAAACTGCAAATCAATCTGCCATCAACTGATTGAATCTCCCTTGTAGCCGGGTTGTAATGCTTGATGCAAGCGATTACGAACTCAAGACTCTGAACGGATATAGGAATAGACGCTGCTGCGAGGAGTCCAGAGGGTCCCAGGTTTTTGATTGAAGTGTTGCCTGCGCTCTCCAAAGTGTGTAGATCAAACACCGGCTTAATGTGATGCAAGTCTGTCTCAGCTGTTTTGATGTAATCATGATAGAGAACTGATTCAGTCTTGAAAACATTGGGAGTGTACTCCATTTTGGAAACCTTGAAGAATGACTATAAACTTGCCTAGGTTCAGACAAGTTTTGAGCAACTTACTATTTTTAGAATGCTGATTTTTCTTCGTTCAACGGACAAATTTTTGAAAAAATTTCTGAGATATGGGTTTTGCTCAGAATTTTGTTACAAGACGACCTAGATCATCCATTTTTGAAAATTTTGAATTTATACTGAAAAAGCAGCAAACCCTAATTTCTTCAATTTTTCACGAAAAAAGTTGGCACCTGGGTTTTGTTCAGAATATGATTAGAAATGGACCTAGTTGATTAGATTCACAAAACCCTGATGACTGATTGAAAAAACAGCCAACCCTAGAATTTGAAATTTTCTTGAAAAAAGCTGTGATATGGGTTTTCTTCAAAAGACTGATTTGAGAGGACCCAAATGATTGAAAACTGAATGCACTGAGGATTTCACTGACATGCAAATAAAAAGAAGCTTGCTGCAACTTGATGAAGTTCTTTGAAAATTTCTTCAAAAGAATGAGATGAAAAGACCCAGATGGCTGAAAATTTGAAACTCTTGGCCTTCTTCTTGAAAAATTTGATCTTCTAGATGAAAAATCTTGAAAAAGCAAGGCCTTATGCTTGCTGGTCTGAAAAATTTGATGAATAACCAGCAAACTTTAGTTCTTGAATCATAAAAATTCTTCAAACTTGCTGCTCCAACTTTCTCCTTTGAATGCTACCTGCAAAAATGATGAATTAAATAGTCATTAGGGTTTGAATTAGGTTTGCTTTCTTTTGCTTTTATTTTCAAAACCCTAAAACCCTTCTGTTCATTGAACTTGGATGCCCATGCTTCATCTCATAATTTGAAACTTTGAAAATCATGAAAATTCTACTAAGGCATGAGAAGTTGGGCACCCTTCTTGGCTAGGGGCGCCCACCTCAAGCAATGTTAGCCATTTTTTTAAATATTTTCAACTTTTCACAACTTTGACCCCCTACGTTGACATCGATTTCCGACTTGTAGACTAATCTAATGAGCAAGCTGAACGATTCATTGTGGAGCCTTACCCGTTCTGAGAAGATTGTTCTGGAGGTGTCTTTGGCTAAAAACTTTATTTCGACCTTTGAATTCATGGGAGCCTTTCTCTTCCAAGGGCGCCCATTTTGTCCAGAGTCAGCCATTTCTCTGATTTTCAATTTCTTCATTAACTCTTCTACAGATGATCTTGTCGAATCTGGTGATCCAGTCGTCGGATTGACTGATGATTATGCTCGTTGCGAAGCTGAGAAGATCTTAAGAGGGGTCTTCTGGGAGAGACTTCATCAAACAGTTGAGTTTGGGCCTTCAAAAGCTTGGGCGCCCCAGCCAAGCTGGGGCGCCCAAACTCACCAGAGTTAGTTTATTTTTCACTTCCTCACGTTTGCTTCTGAATTTCAATTCTTAGCTCTCATCAAACCCTCTGTTCAGCTTCTCGTATCTGGCGACTGCAAACTCCGATTGACGCGTTGAATATCTTGTTGGAGAGCCGGATCAATTGTGAAGAAATCACGTTAGAGCTATATCTGCAAATTCATCTGTTTAGGTCCTTGAAAAGTTGGGCGCCTCTTCTCTCCTGGGACGCCCAAAACCTCCAGACTTAGCCATTTTTCATCTGATTTTCATCTTCAAGTTCAAACCTCTCTTCTGTATGTTCCACTTTGATATGAATCTGCTGGAGATTGGACAGTCGGATGATCTAACGGAGACAGGCGTGGCGAAGCTGGCTGAATACTGAAGAGATTGAGCATATTCTCAAACCCTAACTACTGAGTTAGGTGCTCCAAAAAGCTAGGCGCCCTTCTTCACCTGGGGCGCCCAAAGTTCTCATACTTAGTCAAATTTTGATAATTGTCATGTTCTTCATTCTGACTTCTGTGTGAATCCTCCCTGTTTGGCCTCGAATCCAAGGCGACTGGATGATCTGTTGATTGCACCGTTGGACTCTTTGCGGAGCTGGAAAAGAACTGAGCAACTTTGGCTAGAGGCGTAAACCCTAATTCCAACTTTTAGTGCCCTAAAAAGATGGGCGCCTTTTCTCTCCTGGGGCGCCCATGGCTAGCAGTGTTAAGAAAATTTTCACAATTTTTCACTTTCTTCTCCTTTCTTCTTGCTTGCTCACCAACTTGCCTTCTGTTGAACGCCTGAGTGTTGACTAACGCCTGGCAGCCGATTAACCTCCATTGATGACCTCAGAGCTCCTAATATGCTTCTAAAAAAGCAGAATAGACCCACTAGGGCAAAACTGATTATTTTGAGATTCTGACTGCACCAGCCTGATATGGACGTATTTTGAGCCAATCAAAATCAGTTTGAACTCTAACGGACCAACTTTCTATTTTTAGAAAGTTTTGCCAATATTGGTTTCCAAAGAAACCCAGAAAAACCTAGAAAAAGTTACTATTTTTAGAAAATTTCTAAAAATAGCAATTTTCCTAAAAAGTAGGGATGAAAAACTGAGATCTGGGTTTTGTAGATTAAGCTTCTCTGAGCAGACCCAGATCGTCATATTTTGAAAATTTTGCATTTTAACCCCTCATGCAAGACATGCACACCCAAATTTTGACCTTTTTGACTGATTTAACAAGACTTTTACTCATGTAACAAAAATTTTAATTTTGGGGTACAACATACTTATTCAACTCTTTAGTCATTTTTGAACCCACCCCATGTGAAGCTTTATTTGGAAAACTAGCTACCCATGTCAAATCCATATAACAAGAATTTTTTGTCATAAGTGGTAGTCCAAAAACTCACTTCTGATAATCTCCTTATAGTCTTCCAACAAATATTCTACTTCTTTTTGCACCTTTGGACTGACAACACTCTATTTTGGCTTTGGAATCGAAGCAAAATAAACTTGTATATTTCTCACATCCTTAAGGAATTCCTTGGATGGAAGTAACATCACATTGCTACTTACTCCTTATTCTCTCGAAGGCAACAACCCAAATTTCTTTCCATCCTTGCTAATTTGGAAAATATTCTTTCTTTGATCATGTATTGCATTATTTTCACACTACCAAGATCGACCTAGAACAATACATGGCATGCATCCATAGCTATCATGGCATACCGCACTTCATCCTAATAACTCTCAACAGAAAAATTATCCTTGCATTGCTTCCCAATTGTTACTTGATACTATTTTGTAACCAAGAGGTATTTTATTGGTTTGCACCCTAGTTTCAGAATTCGCCAAGTACGTGGTTGACACAGCACAATCACGATTTTTTCTACTCATCATACCAAGTCAACACAACTCACACGTCAAGGTTGAGTCAATTGAGTGCTCAACAAGTTTTTGACAAAGACTCAATGTAATATCCCCAAATAGGGATAATAGAAAAACAACAATATCTCCAAAAATATGCAATAAAAAATTCTGCAATTTTATTTGCAAGTAGAAATCCCTTCAACAAACTCGGATCAAAGCTCAAAATATGTTTCTCATTTTTTTATGATTTTTAAGGAATTTCTGAAAATTTCTGAACATGAAAAAGTTGCAGAAAATCCACAAAACAACCCAGAAATTTCATAAAACATTACAATAATTCCTCTTAAAATTTCAGTGTCTAAACCAAGATAAATATGCAGATTTTTAACACTCAAAATACCTCAGATTGGTTCAGAATTATTCCCAAACTCTAGCTTTCCACCAAATACTTAGAAATTGACTATTTGCAGCTGTAGAAGTTTCTAGATCTAAGTCTTCAGCACTGAGATCCTCCTCAAATTTGGCCTCCAACCTGCCGAATACTTGCAGCCCATAAATAATAATGGGCTAAGGTTTCACAAACTGGAGTTCTTCCACCGAAACACACTCTTCCGACTAGGGAGAGCCCATATTTCTCATTGAAATCAGGGATAAGGGTTTCAATCCTCAAGTCAAGTTATAGCAGCAATAAACAGAAAACTTCATCACATAATCAGCTCTAAAAGACCCCTAGAGAGTTATATAATAACTCCCAAAGAGATGAATTAATCTTAGCCCTTGATTCACCACCTCTTAATTCAATGCTCCACATTGAAACCCTAAAAACTGAATCAATAAGCTCCTTCAAAACCCATGCCCCTTTTGTCTTTTTATCACATGCTTTTTAAAATCACTTAAAGTACATAAAAAGGGGACAACTTAAGTCTTTTGGCTAGGAAACTCTTAAGTTTCCTAAAAAGGCATGCCCATGACTTAAAATAACTTAAGTTCACTTAAAATAACTTAAGTTTACTTAAGTTGCATAAAAAGATGCGCACACAACTTAAGAATAGAATTTAGAACAAGACAAAGACTCTATATCTTACCCAATGATGCTCTACATCCTCTTCCTCTTGCGTAATCCAAGGAAAGGACAGCCAACTTTTTCCTAATCATCTTGATTTGAGTTGGGGACATTACGGTCCTCCCCAACCAAAAAATGTTTGTCCTCAAGCATTTGAAGACTAGGATGCTTAAGAATCTCCTCTCCTTCCCATGTTGCATCCTCCAAAGGCAAGTTTTGCCACTTGATAAGATATTCAAAAATTACTTTATTCCTCAACCTTTTCTCCCTTGCAAAATTGTTTCTGGAATAAGCATCAATTTACCTTCATCCATGGGAGGCAATTCCATTGAAGGGATTACATGTTGTCCAAGTGCCTTTTTGAGGCATGACACATGGAATACATTGTGAATCTTGCTTATAGATGGCAGCTCCAATTCATATGCTACTTCACCAATTCTCTTAGTCACCTTGAAAGGCCCATAAAACCTTGGTTTAAGCTTTTCTGCTCCACTTACCTTCAATGAAGATTGTCTATAAGGTTGAAGACGCACAAATACCATGTCTCCCACCTCAAAAGACCTCTCAACTCGATGACAATCAACATATTTCTTCTATTGTTCCTGTGCAATCTGAATATTCTCTTTCAGTGCTTTGAGGATATCTTGATTCTCTTTGGCCCACTCAAGAGCTTTTGGAGCTCGAGAATAAAAAAAAACCAAATCCACAAATGTAGAAGCTTCATAACCATACAAAGCTTTGAAAGGAGTCATGCTTATATTCATGTGGTATGTAGTGTTGTAACAAAATTTTGCCAAATGTAACCATTTTGCCCATGCTTCTTGCTGTCCTGAAACATAGTTTCTCAAGTAGCCTTCAAGCCATTTGTTAACAATTTCAGTTTGACCATCCATTTGAGGATGATAACTAGTGCTATGATCAAGTTCTATTCCAGCCAACTTCATCAACTCTTGCCAAAAGGTGCTGATCAATATGTAATCTCTAACACTTACAATCCTCTTTGGCACTCCATGAAGTTTGAAAACTTGTTCAAAAAACAAACTAGCAACTTGTGGTGCTTTAAATTTGAAAGGCATTGGCATAAAATGAGCATATTTAGTAAGCATGTCCACCATAACAAAAATACAATCCTCACCATTCACCTTGGGAAGCCTCATAATGAAGTCCATCGATATTTGTTCCCACTTTTGATTGGGAATAGGAAGTGGCTGTAACAGTCCTGCTGGAAAAGAAACTTCAACCTTCTTCTTTTGACATTCTATGCACTCCCTCACATGTTTAAGAACATCATCCTTCATACCCTTCCATGAAAATCTTTCACGAATGTATCTATATGTCTTCAAATAACTAGGATGACTAGCAAGGTGGCTATTATAAACAACAATAAGAATTTTATGCTTTAGCTTACTTTTAGGCACTAAGTAGATTCTATCCTTGTAATAGATGATGTCATTCAACACTTTATATCTTTCATCGTAACTAGTGCTATGATCAAGTTCTATTCCAGCCAACTTCATCAACTCTTGCCAAAAAGTGCTGATCAATATGTGATCTTTGTCACTTACAATCCTCTTTGGCAACTTACAATCCATGAAGTTTGAAAACTTGTTCAAAAGACAGACTAGCAACTTGTGGTGCTTTAAATGAGCATATTTAGTAAGTCTGTCCACCATAACAAAAATACAATCCTCACCATTCACCTTGGGCAGCCTCATAATGAAGTCCATCGATATTTGTTCCCACTTTTGATTGGGAATAGGAAGTGGCTGTAACAGTCCTGTTGGAAAAGAAACTTCAGCCTTGTTCTTTTGACATTCTATTCACTCCCTCACATGTTTAAGAACATCATCCTTCATACCCTTCCATGAAAATATTTCACAAATGTATCTGTATGTCTTCAAATAACCAGGATGACCAGCAAGCTGACTATTATGAACAGCAATAAGAATTTTATGCTTTAGCTTACTTTCAGGCACTAAGTAGATTCTATCCTTGTAATAGATGATGTCATTCAGCACTTTATATCTTTCATCATCAATTTTACCATCTAAAATATCACAAGCATGCTGATTCTTAGAATATTCAATTAGTATGTGATCCTTCCAAGTGGTTGAAATTTCTGAAAGTGAGCAAAATGTAGGATTTCTAGACAATGCATCAGCAACAACATTATTTTTCCCTTTGACAAATTCAATGTCAAAATCATACCCTTGTATCTTACTTACCCAACATTGTTGTCTCTCATTTAATCCTTTTTTCTCAATGAAATACTTGCGGCTATTATGATCAGTCCTCACTATAAACTTGCTGCCCACAAGATATTGGCGAAACTTTTCAAGTGTGTGCATGATTGTCAACATCTCCTTATCATATGTAGAGAACCTCCTTTCAACTTCATTCAATTTTCGGCTCTCATATAATGGGATGCTTGTCTTGCATCAAAACAGCCCCAATACCAATACCGGATGCATCACACTCAAGCACAAAAGGTTTAGAGAAATCCGGTAAAGCCAAAACAAGACAAGTACTCATTACCTTCTTAAGATGATCCATGATTCTTTGAGTTTCATCCATCCACATGAAAGCATCCTTCTTGGTCAAATATGTCAACAGAGTGGTTAATGAAGAAAACCCCTTCACAAACCATCTATAGTATGTGCATAGACCAATGAAACCCCTCAATTGTGACATGTTCTTAGGTGGTAGCCAGTCAAGTATAGCTTGAACCTTCTCTCTATGTGTCTTCACTTCACCATTCCCAATTACATATCCCAGATACAATAGCTCAATCATACCGAACTCACACTTAGAGGCTTTTACAAAAGGAGAATTAGCTGCTAAGATACTCAACCTCATCAAGGTGTCAAAGATGCTCTTCCCACGTCTTGATGTATACTAAGATGTCATCAAAGAAAACCAAAACGAATTTTTGCAATTGCTTATTGAACACATGATTCATGCAAGACTAAAAAGTAGTTGGAGCATTTGATAATCGAAAAGGCATCACCAAATTCTCAAAATGTCCATAGTGACACCTAAAAGTTGTTTTGTGTACATCTTGCTCTCAAGCTCGAATCTTATGGTATCTTGAACAAAGATCTATTTTGGAAAAAATAGACCGCTCCATGTAGCTCATCCAACAACTCATCAATACGCAGAATAGGGTACTTGTTCTTGATGATCTTATTAAGTGCGCAATAATCTATGCACATCCTCATCGTACCATCCTTCTTCTTCACCAAAACAACAAAGGAAGCGAAAGGACTAGAGCTAGGCCGTATATGTCCTACATCCAACAACTCTCAAATAGTCTTCTCAATCTCATCCTTGAATCATTTAGGATGACGATAGGAATCTGTAACCACTGGTTTGTTGTCCACAAGCTCAATGACATGCTCAAATCCACGATCCGGAGGTAGTCCATGTGGTAAATCTAAAAACACCAAACTATGCTTGTCCAACATGCCCTATATGTCCACATGATATCTATGTTGTCCTGTATTCGAAGACTTATCTGAAATAAAACATTGCACTGCCCACTCAGCCTCTGAATGCTGAAAAATTCTCTCCATCCTCTTGGCGGAAATAACTCTAGGTGCCTCTGAAGATAAGCCCCGTAACACCACCTTCTTACCATCTGCTATAAAACCCAATTGGATAGTTTTAAAGTCCATGACATATGGACTTATAGAATGCAACCATTGAACACCCAATACAACATTGGTGTCCTCAATGTCAATCACATAGAAATCATCAATAAGGGTGTAGTTGCCCAAAGACATTCAATTGTGGCACAAAATTAAAACAACGCAATGTGCCATTCGCTTTCTTCACTCAGAAGCCATCATGCTCTTCAACTTTCAAACCCCGTTTTTTTACATAGGACACATCAATGAAGTTGTGGGTAGCCCCACTATCAATCAATACAACTCATTATCCCTACATAATGCCCTTAACTCTGAAGGCATTATAATGAGGAGTGGTAGGGAGAGTTACAATCGCATCCTCCATCTGTGCCAAGTCATTCTAATGCTCATCTGCGCCTAACTCCCCATCCATTTGCTCCTACTGCTCATCATGAACCTGGGTCTCCTCCAACTCATCATCACTAGGCTCCTCAAAGACCCCAATCTAGTGGGCTTTGCCCCCACTCTTACACTTATGTCCAAGTGTCCAAGGCTCACAAAAATCAAAGCAAAGCCTCTTCCATCTCAATTCGTCCCTCAAATCACGAGATGTCCAACCAATTGGCTTAGATATCTCTCCTGCTGGTCTGGGATACTTTGGTTTCTTGTCCTTCCTCTGTGGCCAATTCTGCCATGAGGATTTCTACATAAATTTGCTAGGAAACCTAGCCTGTGGTGTAGATAACTCCATATTCCTTGCACACTTAATAGCATCTTGCAAGGATGGTGGATAAAAAGATTTGACCCAACCTCTGAGAGGTTCTAACAAACCCTCTATGAACCAAGAAATCAACCTCTTCTCGATCACATCAAAAACCATAACTGATATACGCTGAAACTCTGAAATATATGCATCAAGTGTCCCAACTTGTCTCAACTGAGCCAACTCCCTCGAGTGTGCCTCTAAATCTTTACAGTCAAACCGTTCTATCAATGTAGTGCAAAACTGATCATAAGAGACTATTGCTCCATGTCCTTGTGTCACTAACCCATGATACCACCATTCATGTGCAGCTCCTTCAAGGTGAAGGGTAATAAACTTGATGGCCTCAATCTCCTTCATTTGATTCAAAGCAAGATAAGTGTCCAATTTCTGAATCCAAACTCTAGTCATACACTTGGATGATCCATCGAAACTAGGTAGGGATAGTTGTCCCAACCTCTTCTACAACCCATAATTTTGCTTCCCTTGATTTTGTTTTTGCTTGGGCTTTGTGTGCTTGGTGACCTCCATGTAGTCCCTGAAAGAGATGGCTGATTGAAAATCTGGTCCCAAAGCTTGATACTTAGCTAGTATTTCAGCATCCTCATTATCTTCAATAGGTTCCTCTTGTGTAGGCTCATCTTCTTGTATGAAAGTAGGCATGAACGGTCTAGATTGTGACGAACCCATGGATTTCTTGGTAAAATATTCCTTATTTTTTGTAGCTTTGCTACTTACTTCTCTCTCTATATGCACTAAAGTCCTTCCATATGTTGTGTTATGAGCCAGCTAACTTAAATAAAGATTGTTATCATTTAACAACCTCAACATTTCTGAAAACATTTGTTTTGCTTCTTCTTTGATGATGGTGGCTGATTAGGATCCATCATTAATTCCTTCTGCTTTTCCAAGCTATGACCACCCTTTCCACACATGCAATCAACCCAAATAAGCTGCCAAGTTCTCACAGCTCTGATACCACTGTAATATCCCCAAATAGGGATAATAGAAAAACAACAATATCTCCAAAAATATGCAATAAAAAATTCTGAGATTTTATTTGCAAGTAGAAAACCCTTCAACAAACTCAGATCTGAGCTCAAAATATGTTTTTGATTTTTTTATGATTTTTAAGGAATTTTTGAAAATTTCTGAACATGAAAAAGTTGCAAATAATCCACTAAACAACCCAAAAATTTCATAAAAACATTACAATAATTCCTCTTAAAATTTCAGTGTCTAAACCAAGAAAAATATGCAGATTTTTAACACTCAAAGTACCTCAGATTGGTTCAGAATTATTTCCAAACTATAGCTATCCACTAAATACTTAGAAATTGACGATTTGCAACTATAGAAGTTTCCAGATCTGAGTCTGCAACACTTAGATCCTCCTAAGATTTGGCCTCCAACCTGATGAATACTTGCAGTCCAGAAATAATAATGTGCTAGGGTTTCACAAACTGGAGTTCTTCCACCGAAACACACTCTTCTGACTAGGGAGAGCCCATATGTCTCACTGAAATCAGGGATACTTAAGGGTTTCAATCCTCAAGCCAAGTTACAGCAGCAATAAACAAAAAACTTCATCACATAATCAGCTCTAAAAGACCCCTAAAGAGTTATATAATAACTCCCAAAGAGATGAATTAATCTTAGCCCTTGATTCACGACCTCTTAATCCAATGCTCCACATTGAAACCCTAAAAATTGAACCAATAAGCTACATTCAAAACCCATGCCCCCTTTGTCTTTTTATCACATACTTTTTAAAATCACTTAAAGTACATAAAAGGGGGACAACTTAAGTTTTTTGGCTGGGAAACTCTTAAGTTTCCTAAAAAGACGTGCCCATGACTTAAAATAACTTAAGTTCACTTAAGTTGCATAAAAAAACATGCACACAACTTAAGAATAGAATTTGGAACAAGCCAAAGACTCTATATCTTACCCAATGATGCTCCACATCCTCTTCCACTTGGGTAATCCAAGGAAAGGACAGCCAGTCTGCTGCTAATCATCTTGATTTGAGTTGGGGACATTACACTCAACCTTTTTTCAAGGTGACTTTCAATTTTTGAGTACAGACTCTCTAAGTGTTGAAATACAAAAAACCCCTTCGAATATCATTTTTTTATTTCATTTTTTGACATTTTATGCTCTTATTTTACCTAGCAAGAGACATCTTTAGCATCCTCGTGAGAAAACATGCTAAGGGATTGGAATAATGAATATTTGGACATAAATAGTGAGGACTAAGTTGAAAATATAGTGATAAAATTATGAAAGATGTCATACACCATGAAGGTCTATGTGGTATCAGAAAATGGCTGCCCCCTAGGAGGGGCATTGCCCCTTGACTCCATTAGGTATGGACTTGCCACTACCCCCTTGTTGCCCCCAAATCGAAGCCCTTGATCTCCCCATTTTGAAACTCTATGGAACTGTCATTTATTGATTTGATGGTCATATGGCATATGTAATCTTTGAATTATGACAAACTAATGATCAAAATAGACTCGTGTTCTCTAAGTGTATTAGTTTCTATTTTTTTGGTGTAATTATGTTTTCTTCTTTGCCAAGTCCCAAGTCCAAGTCAAAATTTTGGGTTGCCAAGTTTGAGTTTTTGAATATGATTTGCACAATGCATATATTTCAAATTCAACTTCTGCACTTTATCAATAGAATGTAAATTATATATGTCATCACTATCTATCATCAACTTCAACACTTACCTTAAACCTTGAACTTAGTTTCAAAACATGCTCTTTCTTTACCACAGTCCATATTCCTACTTGTCCAAATTCAACAAGATTCTTCCCAACATCAAGTTTCCTCCATGTTTCAAGTTGTATTACAGTGTTTCTTCAACTTCTATTTCAGCTTGACCCATATGCACTCCTTTCTCACTTTTTACATTTTTCTTGTTTTCATCTAGATATCCATGCCCCTACGACCCTGCTGGCCACATTTAAAACACACACCATATCTTCTTCATCTATAGGAATGGTATATTAGAAGAGCTCAACTCTCCTTGCCATATGTCTGGGCTATTCCACTAGTCTCTCTTCTACATCCGCTGCCTCTTCCTCTTCCACTCTACTACCTCTTAAGGCCATTCACATACCTAGCAATCTTGTCTTAATCATCTTTAACATAGCCTTCCCTTATGGTTAGCTTATAAAATTCCTTGATGTAACTTTTTATAGTCATCTCTATCTACAATTTTTTAAACAATTTGACCTGAAAATTAGCTTGTAAGACTTCCTTTGAGTTTTGAAACCACCCTATCCTGACTTTTTGATCTTTCCTTTCCCATTTTAACACTCTCCAATATCACATAGTCCCACCATAGGGATGCATGACCCTACAACTTAGTACATGAAAATTTCTCTCTTAGGGTCCACCATTTATTTTATTATCAAAATGCTTCTCAAACTATGTAATCAAACCTATCAAATCCTTTGATTCAAACAACTTGAAATTTTAGTAGTGTCACTCTTTAGCTCCACTCTAATTTTGGCTGATGGGTGGACAATCCATTTTTTTGATCCAAGTTCTGCCTCCAAGTCTTGCAGCTAGCCTTTGGCTTGTTCCTCTATAATCATTTCTACAAAAAACTCTCGTTGTTATGTTGTCACCATAGCTTCTAATCTAGCTTGCATAGCTTTCATCATCTCAACAAGTTCAGCAACTCTGGGTAATCAACCTACTCTAGTCGTCCCTAGTCTATAAGGCATTCCACTTGCAACAACTTAATTCACTATTGGTACATCTATACCTACTACTTCTTACTCCCTCTTATTAATATAATATAGTGTTAAATTACACTTTTTACACTAGCATTATTGCTTATGTAACATGTTAATGATAATAACAGCACATAAATTGTGTCTTTAAAAGTAACTTACAGTGTATGTTACAACTGCCAACATAATTTCCAAATTGAACAATAAATATAATCATATGACCATTAAAGTGTGTGCCATCCAATTCTCTCAAACTCAATGCATTCATTCTTCCCACATTTGGAATCAAAGCAAGGATGCCCTAAGAAGGGTATTCTGTTTCAAAGAAAAAAAGCTAATGAATGTAGATATGCCACATACTTCATCCTATTGGAGAGGATGCTTGAGGTGCATGAGCCTCTACAACTGATGATGGTCAATGCTGAGTGGACTAGATGGCCTAATGCAAGTTCTACTCAAGGAAAGAGCATCAAACAAAAGATCCTCGATGATGATTGGTGGGCCAATGTGAGGTAAGACATATTAGATGGCTGATTTTCATATTAAATTTCTGATTTTAATATTTTAATTTTATTGTCCAATGTTCCAACTTTTGAAGTTTCTAACATGTCAATTAACTTGTCAACTAATTATTTTGAACTTTTTGTTTGCATTTTGCAGATATATTTGCTCCTTCATCTCACCCATTGTAGATGTCATTAGATATGCTGATACAGACTCTCCTAGTCTTGGAGAGATATATGAGACATTTGACACTATGCTTGGGAAGATCAGGCAAGTTATTTTGGCAAAGGACCCCACTTTGGATTTATATGAGCAACACATTAGGCCCATTGTGACGCGGAGGTGGAATACAATGAACACCCCGCTTCATATGGCTGCCTTTGCTCTAAATCCAAAATGGTATGCACCAAGGGATGGTAGGGTGCCTCCATGTGATGATGCTGAGGTTTTAGATGGGTTCACACGGGCCATTGAAAAGATTTATCCACCTGAGCAAGCTTCACTACTTCGGTCACAATTTCTAGACTTTGCTAATCTTAATGGCCCAAACTTGAGTAAACCACAGGCGAGGTTGGATAGAGCTATATTAGCTCAATCGAACCCTATTGGATGGTGGACCTATCATGGGAGAGATACACCGCAGTTGAAGATACTTGCCACTCGCCTTCTTGCACAGGTTGCTAGTTCCTCTGCTGCAGAGAGGAATTGGTCCACGTATAGCTTTATCCACTCCCTCAAGAGGAATAGATTTACCTCTAGACGAGCGGAGAAGCTAGTGGCCGTTCATAGTGCTCTTCGGCTTCAGGATCGGCAGACTCCAGAGTATCAACAGACTCCAGCTCTACGGTGGGATATTGATCTCGAGGACGCGGCTCAAGTAGATGAGGAGGAGACAGCTGAGGGCTTGGTTGGGGTCCCATTGGCTGAGGAGGAGCATTATGGCGGACTCAGAGGATGACTCGATTTTGATGCAGTATGAGATAATTAGGGGCAGCAGTGCTCTTTGTTTATTTTGTATTCATTATTGACATACGATATTGTATTTTGATTTTCATAGCAAACTAAAACTTTAAAACTATATGGCAGCAATGTAGCCTTTGGGCATTTTGATATAAGTTTATAAATTATAACTTGGAGGTTGTTTCATGATTCGTGTATGTTAATTTTGAATGCGTATTGAGTATTGGCATAATGTTGAACACAAATGTTATATGTTAATGTTCTATAATGTGTATTATGCATGCCTTATTCATGTTATCTATTGAATATTTAAAATTTCCCTATATTTTTATATAGCCGTCCCCTGCCGTCCCTAATTTTGGCCTCAAAAATCGGAAACTTGGGGTAACCTTGTTATTTTATTAGTTTTTAACCTATGTAAAAGGTTAAAGGTAAAATTCAAATGTTATTTTCCTAGTTGTTAAGAGGTCAGTTTTATTTAGCTAATTGTTAATTTTTTTGTTTACACTTTACATTGAGATATGGGAAATATTTCCAAATCCTTTAATTTAGGCATATTCATGCCTATATTTGTAATATTTCTTCAAGTATATGAGATACTGGAATTCAAGTTATAGTTTCCTTTGTGTAGAGATTAATGATTTTTTCTCTAGAATCTAATCTATGTTGTTATGCTGCCTCCCTCTTACTTGATTCCATATCATTGGTATCAAAGCCTACAAATCATGCCTGAGCCTATGGTTCGCTTAATTTGGATTGGTGAAGATTGAAAGTCAAAATAGAGTTGCAACTGGAGACAGCTGCTAGCATTAGTTGATCTTCATTTTTTGGAGCACAAGAACACATGGCATGGGAGGGAATAAAGTGTGTGGCAGATGAAAGTGAGTAGAAACACCGATTTTCTATTTGTTCCCAATCTGAAAGTGAAAGGAGCTCTATGTAGAGGGAGCATCCACATATAGGGTGTAAATCTGCCACTGTGTTAGGAGAACAAAATGTTACCTCGCCAACTATTGGAGCAACCAAGAGAGATACAAGTGGGAGAGGAATTAAAATTTATCCCAGATTCACACTCTCCCTTTCAATCCAATTGGCCGCCACATTGAGTGAAAGCAAGACTTCCATCTCTATTGGGTTGGTGTAATCAAGGCCCACACTGAGCATTGCTAGCTTAGTACCTTGTTTGTATTCATTGTCATTGGCTACCAATATTAGAGGTCATTCCATCTTGAATAACTTTGGTAGAGCAGCTAAGCAAGCCATGCTAAAGAAATTACCAGAATTCATTCATCCGGCGATAGATGACAAGAAGAATAGCCAAACCACATGATGAAGAACGCAGATTAAGAGAAGCATAACCTGCACCTATCCAAACATAGGCTCATGGGCTCAAGTGGACCATCATGAGAAAATTTGTATCTACCTACCAATTACAAGTAATTTTATAACTTGTGAACAGGTGCATATTTTTGTCCAAAAATTGGTCAGATTGTGGATAATAGCCCCATTAAGTCTCTTTCCATTTTTCTTTACCCCAATATTTCTGAAACTCTTATTTTAATTGTTTTTGTAAATTGCTTGAAAAAATATTGTTAATTTAATATCTTCCATACTATGAGGAATTTTCTACAAAAAATTTGCCACATTCTGTCTAGTAGAGTCTCAAACATCCATATAAAGTGGTTTTGCTACATCTCTAGTAGATCTTCTAATTTAATTGTTTTTATCAATCCCGTGTCTAGTAGAGTGTTTACTCATAGTCTTGTCCATTTTTATTGTTGGGAGGCATAACCTACTCCATTGGCTCTAACTCATAATAACATGGCTGCTAATCTAGCTAAGAGAGTTGTTGAACTCATGGGCAAGGTATCTACATTGACTAATAAGGTCAATGGCATTTCTATTCAGAGGCTTCCTACCCTTGAAGGCCACTGATCTACAGCCAAATGTGAGGTCAAGATCTATGATGGATCCCAAGATCCTGAAGACCTCTACACTTGGATTCTTGACACGGAGACATGGCTTGAATATAACCAAGTCCCCAATGATGAAAAGGTCCCTTTTGCAAAATTCACGCTTTTTGGTGTTGCTAAAGTCTTGTTCATAGAACACCAAAATGCTTAGAATCCTATCAACACCTAGGATCAACTCATCACAATTTTTAGGAACACATTATATCCTTCCAACTACGATTAGGATCTACATATCAAGTGGCTTCATCTATGACAAGGACATCAAATGTCTATGCAAGATTACATCTACTTGTTCAATCAATTGAGGATATTACTATGAGTGCAAGATTTGGTTGCTTCTCTCACTTTAAAGTTCAAGAGTGGAACTACAAGAACATCTATTTAGGGAGCTGAAATACACTACCCTTGGAACACTAGATGATGCATTCAATCAAGCACACTTGGCTAAAGAAAAACTTGCTACTCAATCTCAAGCATCTCAACCTTCATTTTTTGTAGGTCCTACCAAAGCCACAATTTCTCAACCACAACAAAAAAAATCTGAGGAAAAATCCTTCTCTTCTCATTCTCCTTCTAATGATGCTAAGAAATCTAGTAATTATTGTCAAAACGAGGGTCATGAAAAGTCCGAATGTTTCAAATTGAAGAAGAGTTTGATTGTATAGTCTCTAGATGTGGAAAAGAAGAAAGTTTCCATCAAGACTTCTAGTGATGATAAGACATATTCAATGAGTTGTAGACTCAATAAGGCCACCTTAACAAACCATCATTCTATTTCAAGGAGACGTGACAATTTGTTTGTTACTCATGCTTACCTAACACATGATTTCTCTCTGGATCATATAATCAATGATGTCTCACAATAAAAATTTGATTACAAAGTCCATTGTAGACAAACTAACATTTGTTGATGGATCCACATCCTCATCCATATTCACTTGGTTGGAAGGACAGTGGTTCATCCTCACAAATCACACATGTATGCACTATGCCATTTGCATTTAGTCCAAAATTCATTGATAAGGTCACATGTGACATGACCACCATGGATTGTTGTGGTTTATTACTAGGTGAACCCAATCAGTATGATAGAAAATCTCATTATGATGCCTTTAATAACACATATACACTACAACAAAATAATAAGACATTCTTATTTAAATCTACTAAAAGCACCTCTAATTTGGTACTCAATTGTAAACAAGCACGCAAAGCTATCAATCAAACACAAGAGCTTGCATTAATATTTATAAGGCCACAATTTGATGATTTTAAAGCAAAAGTCACTATGTCCAAAGTCCAGACCACATGCCACTCTTGACAAATTATTGCAGACATACATGTGTTCCAGGGGCCAAAGACACTTCCCCAAAATGATCAATCAATCACACTATTGACATGTTCTTGCTGCACCTCTTCCTAATGTTGTGTTGTGGATCAAGAATCAATTATCCAAAGTGATGAAATCAAAAGGCAGATTCAAAATTTATTGTCCAAAGGTTTCATCAAACCAAGTACCTCCCCTTATGCTTCACTGATTTTGGTTGTGCTCAAGAATGATGCAACTT